>JAVSBS010022734.1:0-31400 GCA_033124195.1 Coracias cyanogaster | reverse complement strand
AAGCACTTCCCATCTTTCATACAGACTCACTCTCATGAAGTTGTTCCTAGGTCTCCAATACTTGCCCAGAGCAGGCGGATTGTGATGTTTATGAACCAATCCCATTTAGTAAGCATCTACGTGGATCAATCTTGTATGTAACACATGCATGCATTGCTGTGCACAATGCAGCATCTCTTGGTACGCTGCACACATCCTGTCCAGGCTGCTGATAAACTTCTTCACAGTGCAATAGCTGCCACAGCAAACGCAAAGTTGTGGTGACTCTTGTAGCCTATCTTTCCCTCAGCTTCTGCTCAAATTCAACAACGGAAAATACTTTCTGACACTGAAGCACCATTAGCACTTTCTGTACATCTCATGAGCAGGCAGGAGTGCGCTTGTCTCTGTTCATTTGCTGTCAGCCTCAAAATTGCTCCGTCTGTTCTTTGCTTCCACTCTCCTGGCCAAATAAAACCAATCTCATAATGGAGTCAAAGGCAAAAAGATGTTGTATGTTCCCTGTAGAATTTATTTTTACCATATTGTGCTGTGTTGCATAAAGAAGTCAGATTGACCTATTTCCTCCTTTCTCTCCTCTGTAAGCTGCGGGTTACTCAGCATGAGGGATTTCTCCAGGCCACGTCTTGTAGAGGGCTTAGTGCTTATGGTCCTTACCCTTCCTATACACAGGACATGCAGTTTTTATTGGACAGAAGCAGAGTGTTCAGCCCAAACCAATTTCTACTGTGGCTGCATCCAGCCCTGACTATTCCTGCCTTCGGAGAGCTTAAATTGTTACAGGGACTTGACCAGAGCTAGCATAGCTGCATTTAAACACGTGCAAGGGAGGCAGAAATCTCAGTAGCTGCTTTTGTTATCATGTATTTTAGGAGAGGGAAGATGAACTGCTGGGGAGAAGAGAGGCTGGACACCAGCAATGCTGAGCACCAATTGTTTACAGCCGTGGTGATAAATTCAGTCCACGGGTTAGCTCATGAGTACCTAACCTGCTAGCATCTATGTGGTGCATACTCTCCTGAATGTGCTGCTGGTAAGGCATCCAAGTACAACAGCTTATCCACAGATCTGACAAGATGAAAGACAGACCTTGCTGAAGGAAGGTCACAGTTATGGGAGATTAAATTATTTGATCTTTGGGGATGGAACATGAAAGAATAGCACCTAATTGTGAGAAATAAGAGTGTGGCTTCTCACAGTGTATTAAACAGCAATATGCGTATATGTGTGCTTCAAGAAGTGGGAGGGACATGCGCAGATCCCTGCAACCGTTGCATCTGCTGGCTCTTCTAGTCTGCCTCATGCAGACATAGGGCCATTTCCCGTGCCCAAGCCATTCCCACTAATCATCACAGCCCCCAGAAAATTGTTCTGAGGTTAAATATCTTAACTGTGAAATCATGCACCTTGCTGTAGTCTGCTTTAGTCCAGCTTATCTTCCCAACCAACAGGAATGTTCTGCTCTTATGAAACATATTTTCCAAACTATCCTAAATCTAAGGCCACTCTTATCTCAAGTTTCAGTATGCAAAAAAAAAAAAAAAGACAACAAACCATCTCAGATTAATGTTGCAAAGCTCCTAAGACAGTTATTGCTGAGCAGTTGAGTCTGTGCTCATGGCACTGCTACTGACTGTAGTTCTACATCATGCTCCTTTTCAGACCTGATGTATTTCAGCTCCTTCACACCATCATTAACCCTGAAGCTTTTTAATTCTTCTAATGTCTTTTTTCCCCTTATCAGTTTTGTGCAATTCTTAGCTTGTCAATTTTATTTATCACTTTCTATTTTTCCAGTGTTTACACACATAACATGCTTACTTTCACTTTCTCAATAAACAAGAATCCCTTTTTTCCATACCGATATATTTACTTTCCTCAGCCACAGGATTGTGGCTATTTGAACATTTAGCAAAAAAAAAAAAAAAAAAAACGCTCCCAATTATCATTTGTATTTTTCTACTCAAATTTCCTTTATTATCAGGCTCACAGTTGTTTTCAGCTCTCTAAAATTGACATTTTTAGAGTTGTAATGATGGATAATTGGTTTGCACTGGGCTCTGTTTGCACACAGCAAATATAGCTGTGCAGTGATCATTGGTAACTAAGCAACCAGTTATGGTTTTAATTCTGTGATCAATTCTTTGCTATCTGTCAAGATTAAGTCTAACAGCATGTGCCCACAAGGGGTACAACAATTTTTGGAGCTAAGACCCTATCATCTGTAAGATAGGGAGTAATAGTGGCATTGGGGGCCCTGAATTCACCCTCTGACTGCAGTTGCTTACAGGCATGTAGCTTTTGTCTCTTTCCATGGATGTCAAAGTTTAATAGTCTTGTAGTCTTGATGGTTAAGGTAAGCATTATCCAGAAGTAGTTAATTGGCTGCCACATTTTTTTCTGTGATTTAGACAGTGACAGCAAACACATTTTTACCCTTTTTCTGTTAAAGCAAACTGTTATCATTCAAAAGCTCTCATTTGTGTGGTTTGCCATTCAGAAGGTCACTTGTGACAGGCTTGAGTTGCTTTACTCCTACCCTCCTGGGAGGTCTCATGGTAGCGGCTACTGCATGGGACATTTGAAAACTCTTGATTTTCTACTCCCTTGTTCCAGGTGAACATTTATTTCTTTTTAATCTGGGGAATTAATACTGGCCAAACTCAAGGGCTTGGAAAACTCCTTGTCAGGAAGTGAATAAAGATGGATGTCTCTGGAAAGGAAGGCGAGATAGAAGCCAAGCAGCAGGGCAGGTTGAGACAGCCACCATTGACAAGGGGTACAGTCCCACTGCACCCAATGGCAAAAGCAGAGTGGGCCTATGGCTCTATCTTGGTTCAGCCAACAGTTCAGCAAGCCTCAGAGAAAGCCGTAGTCCCAGCACAGCTCTGATGTCACCCAGGAAGTCAAGCTGGCCAAGCCAGAATCAGTATATATACAGCCTAGCTCAGGAAAGGACCAGGGTAAGGACTTAAATGCAGCTCCCAGGCCAGTGGGTGAGAGGAGCAAGGATGGAGATTCCGGATGAGGCTGGTCAAGATAGTTGGAGGTTGTTGTACTATGGACTCAGACACTCCTTAGCCTAGGCCTGGATCTGCTGTGCTATCCAACCTCTGTTCTAGACGGATCACTAGTGGACGCTTCATGTAAAAGAAATCCATTTTAGCTTCACCCAAAAAAGAAAACATGGCCCATCTGGAGCAGGTTGTAACAATTCTTCCATCACTGTCCATCTGCAACAAATGTTAAATGGTGCTTGGAAAGAAATCTTTACAAGCTCCATCTCCAGACTGTCTTTGCAACTCACCCTTCTTGCTGTTGCTGCTTGCTGAAAGGAGCCATATGGGTTTTGTACTGAACGTTACATAAATGCTAATATGTAAGTATATTTGGAGGTGGCATATGGGCAATAGTAAATGGGAATTAGTGCTTTTTTGGTTCAGATTACACAGAAAAGTTCAGTGAAGCCAGATTCTGCAGTGGGTTATCAGGAAGCTTCATTCACCTGGAGTCCCAGGTTCAGATCTTGATTAGGGTTATTTCTGCACTAGGTTGCACTGTCTGACTATGTCAACAGTGCTGATGTTTGCCAGCAGATGTAGAAAATCCTGAAGACTTCGGGCATTGTAAAAAAAATCCCACAACATACAGTCTGATCTGAGTGGTACTGTAGACAGAGATCTCTGCCCTTGGGGTACTATAGGCACAAAAATACAGGTTAGATTTATTTGTGTGAATTTAGAAAAGTCATGGTGTAGTCCAGTAGCTGACAGAACAGTCTGCTGGAGCTAGTAGGTGAAGGAGATTATTTTTCTTTTGACTCCTTGCTGGGCACCAGAAGGTCCTGGGATATGTGGGTGTCTGTGGGCTTCAGTGCTCTCTCTGTCGGGGAGGATGGTGTGATTCATGCTGGTGCTGTGTATCACAGCTCCTCTTGTGCCTGCTCTGGGCAGGGAGCAGGAGCATTCTCTGTGCTCAGGCAACAGGTATTGGAGCTGCATCTGAAAACTCTGGACTGAATCCCAGCTGGCATCAGGAGAGCTGATGTCTGCACAGTAACTGGCCGTGTTAAGAAATTTCCTATGAAATGGCCTTTACTTATTTATATTTTTCAGTGGAGAATTTACCCATAGAGCCCCTAGTGAAAAAAAAAAAACCCTAAACCCCAAATTAAGCAGAGATGAAAATTTTTCATGAAACTGTAGATGGAGCATCCCCTTTGATACCATGATTTTATCTTCTCTAATTAAAAGGTTAATTAGATTTAGAGCATTTATACACAAAGGAAAAATGACAGCATCCTGACAGATTTTTCCAACTTGCTCAGGGGTTGGCTTGCAGCAAATCCACTGTGGTCACTACATTCCCCACTTCTGTCACAGCCTAGTGTTTACAGCCTCGCCTGCAACATTAAATAGCAGCCATAAAGCATTTTATCACTGGTCCTGCCAGCTGATGAGTCCATTTTAAAGCCTGCTCATTGCATTGGGTGCATTTCTCTTTGCATAGGGAAGTAGTTCATTTTGAATGTCACCCAGTCATACGGAGGCAAGTGGGAAGATGTATTATGCTGGCAGCGATCCATCCATCTGCGCATCTGCCAACACTAATGTTTAGGTTTTCAGGCTCCCAGTTGTCTTAAATAATGCTGACCTACAGGATCTGGGGTGGGAAAGGTCACGTAGCTCATTTTGTTTTCCATTTCTTAAGTGGTAATTAAACTTTCTGAGGTGTTATGGCTAGCTACATGCAGGAATTGTTGATAGTTATTTATAAAGTTGAGGTTAAATTGTTTTCAGAGATGCCGTGTTGCGTGACACTCTTACCATCACATTGGCTGCAGCATCCCCACTGTATCTTCTCAGAGTACTCCTTAAAAAAGGTGTTTATGAAAGCTTTGTATTTGCTTCCCTTGAGTGATTAGGTGTCGGTATACACAATATTTCCTCTGTTTTGATTGCTATTACCAGGTTGTATCTACAGAGTGGATTTGTCTCTCCTTGCTGTAGAGTGCTCAGCTTTGGGTAGGCGTGGGTTCTTTGAGACAACCCAGAAAGGCTGCAGACTTTCAGTGCTGTGCAGGAGCCAACTTATTAGAAGAAAGGTGGTTGTTTGCCTCCAGCTCAGCTGTGATGTTCTTGGTTCAGCTCTCAGCACTGCCTTGCTAATATAAATGTGCATGCAAGGGCTCTCTCTTATTAGCTGCTCTCATCTGTGTCTTGTTTTTTCCCAGTTACAAAAAAAATGAAGGTTAACAAGAATGTAGCAACCTTCCTGAGACGCTTGGAGTGTTTTGCAAAATGACATGAAAGTAATGATACCTAATTCAGATTGTGAGGGAAGTACGGAGCCCAGAGCTGGTTGGGAGCAGCCAGCTTCAGACCCTGCAGCAAGTTGGTGGCATGGGAAGAAGCATGAGATATCTTATGACTCTGGATCCAGGGTGGGTCTTCTTCATACTTAGTGTCATGGAGACTGTGTGATGTAGCTAATATATGAGATCCACAGCACAGGGAGAAGGAATCTGGATCTGTCCTCCTCTCCCTCACTCACTTAGGAAGAGCTGCAGACCTGCTGCATTTATTCCTACTTTTCTTCACAATCTTTCAGTGCAGTGGCAAACCTGCGCTGCAAGAAGGTGCAGCTCACTTGCATAAAGCATCCAGTGCATTTGAGCAAAGGAAACCATTTTCTTACAGAAGACTCAAAACAAAGGGGCATATCCTGCCTCCTCCTTAATCACCTTTCACTGTAGAATAGGAACTGGTGGGGCACCAAAAAGAAAGAGTCTTTTGGCAATGTTGCAAGTTAACATATATAGATGTGGTTAGGAGCATCCCAAAAGCATGTGCATTGGTATTAATCAGTCTTAGAATTTGTTTCTTAATGGCAACTTTAAGAACATTGCCAGTAAACCACACATGACATGATGCGTTGTGGGGGCAAGCGGGGCCAGGTTTGTGTGTGGTGAGAAATCCCAGGGATCTGTATTGCCTCCAGTCTGATCTCTCCAAATCCCATTCCTGTGAGGTCACTTGGGAGTTAGTGCCCAGCTGGGGTCAAAGACAGCCCAGACAGAGTCTCCTATCTTGAATGCATCTGATAGTGTTTTAAGTTAAATATCTTGAAATAAGGGATCCACTCCGAGAAACCTTTGGTGACCAGCTGTTTAGGGCAGACCACACTTGGAAAGTTGTCCTCTGGAATATGTGCTCTTCCCAGTGTACTGGGATTTGTGCCTAAAAGGCATTCACCGTGGTATCTGCAAGTGGAGGAACTCAGAGCTCCAGCCCCATCCAAATTGGCCACTTCTGCTCAGCCCTGAGCTGCTCTGGGCAGTTCACCACCTGCCATGTCTCTGCAGTCACGGAGTCATTAGCAGAAAAAAATGGCTGCATAGGCAGTAGAACAACAGTTCCCCACAGGCCGAGATCCTGTTTCAAGAAGCTATTATGTTCCTATAGCCTCCTCTGTCTCCCCATGCAATAAACCAGTTCCTGCCCCTATCTGGCCCCACTTGATTGTGGTGATACCTCTTTTCTTCTACCCATGGCACTCACAGCCACCACATCCCTTTGCTCCTAGCTGGGGGACAGGCAGGACACTGCAGCTGGTTCTGTGCTCTCCACCCTGGCCAGCAGCAGGTCAAGCAGAGCAATTAGATGTGCTAATTGCAAGCCACAACATTTCCTACAGGGAAGACACCAAGTGGAGTCTTCTCCAGAGATTAGTGTTCCTAAAGCTTCTAATACAGGACAGGCAGGCAAAAGGAGCTAGGAGAAAAAAAATAAACCCCAGATCATTTCCATAGCTAATTGGAATGGAGGGAAAGGGAAGAGGTGCAAATCCAACTTGAAAGAGCAGCCTTTGCCTCTGATAGTCAACTGGGAAAAATAACTTACTGGAGCATTCAAGCATATGAAACACAAGCAAATAAATGATGCTGACAGTTGGATCAAAGGGTTGCTATGTAAGAAAGAGCCTGGTCTGGCCTCCATGTGCTGGGGAACCTTGGCCAATAAATTTGGTGAGCAGCTACATGTAATGTAGGAGAAGCTAACTGAATTTTGCTCTTGGGATCTGCTCCTGATGTAAAGTGCTTTCAGACACTGTAGTCCATTAAAACTACATTTATCAAAAGATGCAAAAGAGAGGGGCAGGGTAATTTTTTTTCTCCAGTTCTTGAGTTAACCTAGGCAAAGGATCTGAACACAAAAGCAATGGAAAAGCTGACACATCAGCTGGATCTCATCTAGACCAAGGCTTTTACTGGCAAAACTGTCTGTGTAATGATCCTGCTATAGATTCTGCTCCCTGTGGATATGCTTCTTCTGTACTAACAAATCCAAACCAATTAACAACTACCTGGAGTAAGAATGTCCGTCAGGTGATGGAGTGGTACCTGCCTGGACTGGTACCACCGTTTGCAGTAAAAAGTTCTCCAGTAAGTTTATATGTATGGGCAACTCCTAGATGTAAAACTCAGCAGAAAAGATAAGAGTCTTAGCTAGGATAAAAAGCATACTCTGAGATTTACCGATCATACTACAATCCCCACCAAAACAAGGCGTCTTGCAGTTTGTACACCCCTTGGTAGGCAAGATAAATAGCATATGCAGAGGAAGAGGGAGTTCCACTGGGACTTTTATCAGTTCTTCATGAGTAAGTCACCAACCCGAACTAGGAATGTTCTTCCCAGAGAAAGGAAGGCCAAAGAGAGAATTGGTATTTTAGAAAGGTGATTCCTGTGCCCCAAGTCCCTAGAACACTTGTGCAAGGTGAGAGGGCCAGTTGTGACTGGAGCACAGCCTCTCCATGCCAGCAGTCATTACTCAGCTAGGATGAAGGGTAAAAGATGACTCTAAACTGCAGATTGCAGAGGAGGAAGCTGTGAAAGCCCACAACACCACCTTCAGACAGCGCTGAGCCTCAGGAAAATAAAGCAAAGAACTCTGTGCAGCAGCAGCTTTTCCACGCTTGAAACAGCTCTGGAGAGGCAGGGGGTTCCCAGTGGCTATCGTGGCAGCTGAATGAAATTGTCACTTGTGATAAGGCATCCTGAGAGCTGGGGAAAATCCTGGCTCTTTGCCCACTGGCAGAGGTCCAAGTGATTTCACTGGAGCCAAGCTTTTTCCTCTGTATGTGAAATGAATGGCCAGGGTGAAGCTGCAAAAATAACGCCTGGTAATGAAATCCGCTTGCAGCAGCACGTCTGTGCGCCAGAGCCCTGCTGCCCGCAGGAGTGCTTGCCCTGGCTCTGAAGTACACCATGTTGTTCTTGTAGGAGGGAGGATGAGTCTGGAAGTGTGAAGTGCCACTGAATTCATCTAGGATGTCACACAACTGCCCATTTGTAGGCAAACGCATCTTTTTCTGGGGGGATTTTTTTGACCCACTTTTTTTTTTTTTTTTTGGTAGCTTGCCCTGAATTCCCACCAACCCCAGGGACTATCCATCAATATCACCATAGCAACAAAAAGTCATTAATGGTATCCTGCCTATTGACAGAACCTACGCAGCACTGAGCTGGGTGGCAAGCCAACGGCCATAAGCTTCAAGGAGAAAGGCAAGTGCTCAGGGTTTCAGTGGGATGAGTCCTTTCATTCTCCCTCTCCTACATCTCCCCAGAGAGGTCTTGCATTGTGTAGTGCCAATAAGGGACATATTTCTTCCCTTAGCAAGTCATGTGCAGTGCGTGTTGTAGGGGACTGCTGCCAGGAGAAGATGGGGCTGGATTTGCTGCACACGTAAGGATGAATTTGCCTCTCTTGGGTTTGTTTGCGCGGGGCTGTGGCACGGAGAGGCACTTTACATTGCAAATAAGCAACTTATCCTCCAGACCTACAGGGAGTTCGGAGCAAAGCAAGAGGCCTGGGGGCCATGGAAGGGGAACGCAGGCTAAACTGCGAGGAGATATAAAAGACACGTCCTATAATTCTGCTAAATGGTGAAGGAAGGGAAATTCTCAGCGGGTTTAAATTAACATTGACAAGATATACTGATTTACACCCAGTTTATGGTCTGGTCCACAGTCTAATCAGCTGAAAAACATCAGCATCTAAAAGGGAGAGGGTTGTTTAGAGAGGCCTGTGGAAGGAGATGGGGATTGAGGAGTTGAAAATCTGAAAAAAAAGAAGAAAATAAATTCTTGTAGGTAGGGAAAAGCCTGTGATGTTCCGTTGGACTGATGCAAAGACAGAGCCTGGCCAGGTGCACCAGGTCCCTGTCAGGACTCTGACTGCCTGGCAGCAGGCAGCATGCAGTGCTGGACCTTCTGAGGACAAGTCCCCCAGCTGAGACAGCTGATGAGTACAGTCCTCACAGGTTTTCTGTAGAAGCGTTGCTAAGTACCTCCACACTCAGAGGAGTGGGAAGTATGACTGCCCATGGCCATCCACGCCTTGGCCAGGACTGCTGACACTACTGCCATCCACATTTCTTCATGTCAAACCTGCCTCCACCAGCAATATGCCAAAGTGCCTGACAGCTTTGGGATGTGCCCAAACAAGGTGTAGGATGAGATCAGCCATCTTCCTCACCTTCCTGAACACCTCCTTCCTCCCCCAGGCCTCTCTCTGAGTTCACCAATGAGGTGTGCATCGCTGGCTTGGAAGAACTCTGCTCATCCACCTTCCCGTGGCTTTTTGGGGTGCCGGGCTGGGTTCCAGTACAAATTTAATGAACTGAGATCAATAGAGTTAGGTTGTGGAATTTTTTCCCCTACTAGTGAGATAAGAGTCAGGGTTCATGTTGCCGTGTTGGAAAGACCAGTGCACCAAGCCACAAGTGCACTCAAAGTTTGAGTTTTATGGCTGTGCTGCAAAATATGTCTTCCTGGTGCAGGGAAGGGGGCAGAAACTTTTGATGTACACCTTATTCTTAGAATTAATGTGTGATTTCTTTCCTCTGCCCTATGCATTTTAAGGATTGGGCTACAACTCTTGGGGCAATCTTAAAACAAGGAACTGTTTTAAGCAACCCTTCAGCAACCCTGATGGATCCAACTGTATAGGACTGGTTTTCTGTTGTCTTCCTTAGATGGGTGGAGGCAATGGAACAGGAGGACATGGGAAAGGCTGTGTTTCCATATTCCCTGTTAGTCATGTATTACTAGTCCAGCCAGGAGTATTTCCACCTTGAAAAAATCCAGCATCATGACTCAGGCCCTGAACATCATTAGATTAAATCATGAGTTAAATGATGATGTTAAAAAAAAAGAGACTGATTTTTTTTCCCCCAATTAGTGTGACTTGGCTTTTTAACTCTTTCTTGCCAGTGAGTGGGTAAAATTTGTGAGTTGAAAAGCTGGTCTTCAGTGCATGCATCCCAGAAGGAAACATTCAGCTGAGTGCTCATGTGAAGACTCTGTTGATCCTCATCACATGCTGCAAGGGGAAGGGAGCGGCCATCTCTTTCCTGCTGCTGGCTTGATTGACTTCTCTCTCTCATGCTCACCTAACCCACCAGGCACCCTGCATTTTTGGCACTGTCCCCTCTGTGTTCATAAAACACACGATCAAGATGGTTTTAGATGATCTGAGATGTAGTTCCTCACCTTATCAGCTGCCTGCTGCAGGCATTCTCTGTCTGCTCTTTTCAAAATCTATCTGCTGCTGCTGACTGCTGGAGACAGGCCTCTGGGCTGGCTTATGAAGGCAATCAACTGTGTGTTGGTGGGGTTGTGCTGGGGTTACATCTCTGTTGGCTGGAAGCCAGAGGAGAACCGTCTGGAGCTGGCACAGGGAAGTTATAATTGATGTTGGACCCTTTGCTGGGGCTAAGCTTCAGGTCACAGTCTTGACCTTTTCTGGCCCCTCCCTATGCCCAAGGAATAATAAATTCACTCATTTTCTACAGTTAGTGCTGATGTTGCAGCTAGGCAGAGTAGGAATGTGGAGGAGCGGAGGTGCCAGGCTCTAAAGTGTGCTCACATATGGCTTTGTACTTCCCAGGTCTCACAGGGGGCTGGATAAGTTTTCCTGGCTCAGGTTTGCCTCCAAGAACTGCATGTGTCTGAGCCAGGGAACTTGGAGCCAGATATGGAGCAGGGTTGGAGGCTGTGTTCAGCTCATGCCTGTTCCTCACAAGGCTAATTGTGCTTGCTTTGTGTGTATGCCAAGACCAAGGTGGGTGGCGGGCAAGATCTGCTCTGCATGGCCCAAAGGTATGGGATTCTTGGTTCATGGTGTGTACACAGGGGAAACTACATGGGTCCTGAACCTCAGCTAACTCAAATCTAAGCATTGGGTCTGTGAGGTTATAACCCCCATGGGCTCTTTCTCCACCTGTAAGAGAGGAGCAGAGTGGCTCATGGTGTTATAGACAAGTGGAGGATCTATCGATGAGATGCACCCTGCGAGTTCATAGGTGCTGTGGGTGATCTGTCCCAGGAGAGGACTTTATTGCAAATACAGGTTTATTGCACATTCCTCCTGAGAAGCAGTTGTCCAGAGGACAACTTTGTGGTCAACCAGGGTGTTGACTCACTAAAAGCTTGGCAGATGCTGGGTGATGCCACCTCCTGGGGCACTTCACAGCTGGTGCTTCCAAGCTGCTCCAGCAGGGACACATGGTGGAGGTGTCACACTGGTGTCTCCAGGAGCATTTGTTACAGTAACCAACATACTCCCCCTTTCTTTGCTGCAAGGTGAACACTAATCCTCCCAAGCTCCGTTCCTTCTGCTGCATTGTCAGCAGGACTGTTGGAGCAGTTTTGTCCAAGAGACTGAGTGGTGCCCTGGGGAAAAAAGCAGGGGAGATGTCTTTCCCAAAGCAAGGAATCAAGAGGGAACATAAGTCACCTTGAAGGTATGCTTCCTGAAATCAGTGCACTGGAATGCCTGCCTTTAGAGGTAGGCTGAAAGAATTGTTCATCACAGGTTCATCCTTTCTGAAGGAGGAATCCAAGGAGAAAACCATGCCGTGACACAAGAAGGAGAAGCTGCTCAGACTAAGAGAGCAGCCAGAAAAATTCATCAAAGGCACAGCTGCCAAGTGCATAGACGTGTGGAGCAGTAGGGCTTCTCAGGTGAAACCTTTTATGTCAATAGAGCAAAGTTCCCAAACAGCTTAAAAACCACACAGAATGTGAGCCAAGAATGCTTAAGACAGTAAGTGATTCCATAAAACTTTATCTTTTCCACTGCCTTGAGACTATTTAGGAGCCAATCTGACCAAAATAGAAGTTCATGAGAAGTTGTGGTGATTTCTATACCCTCCCTGGTGAAACTGTGTGTGTCATAGCAGGATGCTCCCATGATGACCAACAGATAATGTGGACAGAGTCTTCTCTGGCACGTCTGGCTGGCACATGTATACCTTTGGGCTTCTCTGACCAACCAGCCCTGACCATGGCCAAGATCAGTTCTTATTTTGGAGGCAGCGGTAACGGTGGTAATGCTTCAGAGGTGGTACCTGTTCAGCAGCAGCCCGAGATGTGCTGTGTAAAGTTTTGTTGAATGCAGTGGGATAGAGGAAGAGTTGGGGAAACAGGAAGGAAAAAGAATGAGAAGAGATGTGAAAGGGAAAGAATGGTTAGACAATATCATGTGACAAGGCAAGCAGGTCATGGCACAGCAGAAATTTAATGCCATTGCCTGTGCTTTCAGGAACCCCATAGACCTTGGCCTGTATTGGAACTTCAGAAGTGCAAGAGAGACAACATGGTCCATGCTTATGATTAGGCTGAGGACACATGGACTATAAATACAGTGAACAGACTACAGGTTATGGTTTTCTCTATATTACCTGGTTTGGAAACCAAGATGGCAGTTGTTCCTCTTGGTAGTGGAGGATTTGTGCCATGGAGCAGACAATGAAAGCAGTGATAAAACTGTAAACTCAAGGAAAGTTACACTCAGCTGTTCACCCTAGGAAACGCAGGAAACTACACTGCTTTAGATAACTGTGGTGGCTGTACCTCTCCTGCTGCAGTTAACACTGTGTGCGGCCTGTTCCTGTTTCAGCTGCTAGGACAGACAAAACACCCAGGAAATATAACTGCAGTCACATAGTCATCCTACTGCAACTAGTTTGTGCAGCACAGCTCTGGCTAAGTGAACAGCTAAGAAAGCAAATACAGCCAAGGAACCTTTATTTTTCTTGTTAACCTTTAACTTGAAAAACTAGATATATCTGGCATTCTTTCCCTTGAGATTGGTGGTGGTCTGCTAAGTGGCTGAAGTGATGTGCGTGACATGGCAGTAGATCATGCTGTGTCCAAGAGGTTTGCTGTATCAGATGGCAGAAAACTCACAGCAGTATCATGCTTGCTAAAATCCTTTGTACAGCTCTTTGAAATGTGCTTTTCGCTTCCCTCTAGCTGGTTAGATCTTTGAAATAAAAGGGAGACTGTACTCAAGAATAAACCAGTCTCTGTTCAGTGGTGTAATTTACAAAACCCAACACAGAGAAATTAGAGTAAGACCTGAAGGTTTGTTTAATCTCTTATTTCAAGATGGAGTAAGGTGACTCCAGTTACTCCCTTCCCCTGGAAACAGGAGTTTGGAGTGATGGCCATGACTCAGTGATTAATTTGCTTGTGACGGAGATGTTGTAGATGTTGAAAGTGGAAAATGTACCAGACTCATTTGAGCCCTCCAATCAAGACAGGAGAGGCCAGGCAATAGCAAGCTGCTCTCCACCGTCTCATGGAACAAGCTTCCCTGTTTGACAAATCTGTCCAGTGAATCTTGTTACAGTGAAGCAGCACTGGCAAACCCACTCAGCCCTGCCAGATTTGGTGGTCTCTTTTTCCTGAGGCCTTGTGAGGCTCTGTGGTCCCTTGTCCTGATGTTGCTGGTGTCCTTGGGCATTGGTCCTCTCCACAATGCTTTTCATCTGCACAGAGCAACTTAGCATGTGCCTGCCTCATCCTCCTGACACTTTGTCTGGTGCTTTGCCAGGGAGGTCATCCAGGCAGAACAGTTCTTATGTGTATGGGAAGGAATAATTTATCCTTCAAGCTTTAATCCTCCAGAAATAAGTTCTTTGGGGGGATTTTGCAGGAAAATGAAGGTTAGTGGCAAGTCTCCAAGCAGGCACTTATCAGAGTAGTGAGGAGAAGTTGATTAAACAGAATCACATGGTAGAAAATAAGCTGAGCACACAATACTTTTAGTCTTATGCTCACTTAAGGCTCATAACCACCAGGAGTTTTCAATCCCTGAGCCAGAGAACAGGCAAATGTTGCACAGACGATGGGACTGAAGAGCAACGATGTTCCATTCCCACAGCAGCAGCCAACACTAAGCTCCTTTTTGGTATTTGGCCTGGAGTAGGAGCACTGGCCTGGAGGATTGCTGGACTAGAACAAAGCCCTAGCTTTGGGGGAGAGTGGACTGGACTGCCTGGAAGTACACAGCTGAGCAAATGAAGGAAGGCAGCATCAACCCACAGTGCTCGCGTACACCAGGGACCAACAAAGAACTGGAAAGTCACTGCTTGGTTTAACTGGAAGGGAACACAGGGTGCATTAGAACTGTTGTGTATCTTTAGAAGAGGGTGAATTAGGACTCAGAGCTGGATCACCATGTGAGAGATGAGTGTTAACTTCACTCCATTGCCTCATGATTCTGTGGCATTTGCTAGTTCCATACCTGGAATCACCTGTAGTAGCTCTAGACTGTAGTTATAGCTCTGAGGTGGTGAGAGGACAAACTTGTTCATGTTGCTGTAGTTCCCAGGGTTTCTTCAATGGTGACCATGTAAAACTGCAGCTAAATATTCTGTGTGTACAGTGAGCCTGCAAGGATGTGCTAAAGGATCGTCTTTAGTATATCAACCATAAGTGTATTAACTCAGTCTTTTTTTTTCTGTCTCCATCTTGTGCTCTCCTCCAGCAGAGTGCCTAGAACATGCTTGTGGTCATGTTACTTTACAGCTGAGTGTGTAGACATATGCTTTATATTACAGCAATGTCGCCAACCTGACAAACGCAGGCGTCTGAGCTGAAACTGTGATGCTGTTGCTGTTTGCCACGAGGAATGGAGCACAAGAACAGGGGAAGGAGGGAGAAGGGCTCAGTGTTTCCTGGTTACAGGCCAGGTCAGAATTATCTGGTGGTTTAGAGACCTCAGCTTGCTTCCTGCTGTCCCTAGGCAGTGGGGGAAGCAGGCAGCGCCTCAGCACAGCCAGACCCCTTCACAGGTCATGACTGGGGCAGCAGTTGGCTTGGATGCTCAGTGAAATTAAGCTTAGCTACCTGACATGCTGTGCTCAGCCCTTAGGGTAGTGATGTGGTGGGAATGGATAAGATTAGAAGAGCTTGGTAGGAAGGAGAAAGGTGCTCCAGTCCAAGCTGTCTGTTACGAATTCTCCACAGCTGCCTTGCAGGCATGAGACCAAACAGCTCATGGATTTCTGAGGCTCCCTCTCACTCCAGCCGTGGCACTGAACCCCCTTGCACACCCACCTGTGAGCTACATCCATGGGCACTTTTGCTCTGAGCTCTTCTGAAAGGGACTTCCCGTGTCTGAAGTGGTTTTTTAGTGCAAAAAAATCACTTTTTAGAGAAAGAAAACTCAGCTCTTATGGGTGACAAAGTTTAAAATACATTATTTGGAAACAAAATTCTCTTCTTCCTCCACTTAATCCAGTAATTTTTGGTGCCTGCCTATGTGTCAGCAAACTCTGCACATCCTGCTCTGGAAAGTCTCTGTCTCCTGCTGTATCTCACAGTCAGCTCTGGCTGTTCTCTGTCTTCTCTGCAAACCTGCCTGTGGCTTCCCCTCTGTGTCCCCCCCTCTGCCTGCAGGAGGTTTCTCCCAGCTGCTCCTTCCATGAAAGCAACTTTGCTGCCCCATGCACATCTTCTGGAAAATCCTGCCCTGGCAAAGCAACAGCAGGTCCCTGCTGCCTGCCAGTGCTCAGGAGCGCTGGCACCTTCCACCCCTGCTGAGGAAATGGGCCTCTGCTCTCCTGCGGGGCAAAAGGGCACCCTCTCCTGCGGGACAAGGGGGTACCCTCTCCTGCCAGCAGGTTTGAGGCATTCGCCCATGTACCAGAGGAATGCAAATGCCCCTTGCATGGTCTGTGCCACACACCTGAGCAGCCAAGGGCAGAGTGGCCCACAGCCACCCACAGCTGTTTCACTGCATCTGTCCTGCAGCCCAAAGAGGGGTCAGCCCTGTGGGCCCCAGCAGTGACCTTCCACCTGAAGAGAGACTGCGAGGACACAAGTCAGTTGTATTTTCAGTGCTGCTTAGTCTCCTGATGAAGGGAACAGCCACAGACAGATCCCACCCAGTCATTTCTGTGCCTCTAGTTCCTTGCTCCTCTTGTGACTGCTTCTTCCCCTGACTGTTCCATTTCTTCTCGGTCTCGCTTTCTCTCACACACATTCATGCAAAGCTTGCCAAGCAAGCCTATAGTCCAGGAGCCTGCCTCACATGGGCCTTGGTTTCTCTTCAGGCCTTACTGTAGGTAGCTCCCTGTCTTGGGACCACTTTATTCTCAGCTCTCACTATAGCAAGGGTTGTTTTCTCTTTCTACTTGGTCTGAAAGCAGAGTGCAGAAGCTACACTGTGGCCTTTAGTCTCATGGCTGTGACATGATCACAGACCAACCTGACAGGCCGTGGCATCTCTCATTAACAGCACTTTCTCACAGGAGCCCTTCGGCACTACCAGGAGCCTTGTTCCCTATTCAGTGACTGGCTCTCACATCATCTCATTCTCTCTTTCTTGACAGATCATGTTATAACCTATGATCACAGAAAGTCCTGATGCTCATGTTTCTCTGCTGTCACCTGTGGGCTCCTCCAGAGCCATGAAGAAGGGGGAACTCCAGCCCCGCCATGAGAAGACTGGGTGAGAAGTGCCTGTGACATCATGGGGAACAGCCACACTTCGAGAGATAGTTCTAATTTTTATTTTTAGCTGTTATGAAGGATGGAAATAATGTTCTCCATTCAGTGGTGATCCACAGGAGCAGCTCAGCCTTCCCTCTCTGAGATTAGATTAGAGATAGTTTCATTAATGCAGAGAAAGTGTGCTAATTTGAACCACTCTAAGCAAGTGGTAAATCAAGCTACTAGTGATTTACCAAGATTGGCTTCCAGGCAGCACGCTGCCTCAGACTTCTCTTCAGATGAAGGGAAATGTGTGTTATTGTGAGGGAATTGCTGAGGGTAGGTAGGATAAACTTCTGCAAATTGAGCTGCCTAGCATAAGACCACTGTTGGCTTGGCTTGAGATGGGAAAGGTTCCCTTCCCCAAGCCCCATGGCTCATCTCCTAGTTATGCTGCTCTGTTTCTACCCAAGCTGTTGGTGTTTGGCTTCTGCATTCCCTGGAAGCAGACCTGCCGCTGCATCCTGCGAGTCATCACCAGGCTGCTTCAGTAACTCATCTTTCCTTCCATTCACAGGTCTTCTACGCATGGCAACTCAACCCATGTAAGAACTCTCTTATGCGAGTACCCAGCAGCACACTTTGCTGTCTGTGGTCTGTGGACATTGACTGGCATCTAAGCGACGCCCCAGCTCCCTACTCTCCCCCTAGACGCCACTGTCTTAGAGCCTCCATGTGCATTTGCTATGACATACATCAGTGTTGATGAGAGACAGGAACACTGCCGGGTGATCTTGAGCTGCCAAAATAATCAGCTCTATGCACAACATGGCTTAAAGGATTTTTCAGTTAGCAGCATGCATCCACTAAAGAACCTAGACACTCATATTTTTTCTGGGGACTTCCAGACTCCAGACTCCTGCCACAGAGGCAAGGCACCTTTGGCCAGTCCTGTGGAAAACCGGATGTATCGGAGCGTGGAGAACCTTCACTGGGCAACAGTTGCTGACTCTGGGCTGTATTCTCACTGCCGAAGCCTGGATAACGAGATCATCTTTCGCTATAGAGACACCAGTCAGTGGACAGAAGGCTGTGTGGATGTGGCCCCAGTGCAGAGTACATCGGACTCTCTGAGAAACCTTTCTCTGCGTGCAAAACAGACATCTCGATCGGCACAGAATGTGCTCCTCCCTCCCTTTGCCAAAGTGCCTCAGTGGCTCTTCCCTTCTGCAGAGGAAAGAGCCCTACATGGAGATGCCAAAAAAGAGCTGAAGGAGAAGCTGAGGCTGCACAGCAGTAAGGTATCAGAGCCCTGTAAGCCAGTGCGTCCACAGGTGGCCCTGCCTGACCTGGTGGCCCGGGAGTGTTTTGAATGCCAGATATGCCAGCAGTACAAGAACGGTTGTGCTGTCAACTGCTGCACAGTTTTGGTGGAACAGACTGCTCTCAGGCACAGCCTCACAGGGAGGCAGAGACTGTGTTTTGCCCATAGGATCATCAGTCCAGAAGACGTCAAGCAGGAGGCTCAGAGGAGGCTTCAGCTCCGAAGGCAGAATAGCTCCCCCAGTTTGCCCCTTCAGCACGCCAGGGAAAGTAATGAGGTGGCAAAATCAAGAACAGCAGAAACCCTGGAACAATACACTGGGGAAACAGATGTCAAAGCCACGCTGGGACAGAGCAAGAAAGGCCACTGCAAAGGGAGGCTCTACATACCCACCTTTGAAGAATTCAAGCAAATGAGAAGTAAGGAGGCAAATTCATCTGCCAGCAGCAGTGGGCCAACAGAGTGCTTGCATAAGGGTCTTCCTGTAAACCAGACCCTGGAGGAGGAGAACAATAGGAACATCTGTCCAGAAGCTCTGGGGACCAAAGCTGTGAATGAAGCTGCTGTCACAGCGGAGGATGACGACGATGTGTTCCATGAAAACCACACTGCTGGCTTTTCCCAATATCCAGCCACATGGGATGGTTTCAGGATGAGCAGCCCTGAGGTGAAGGACAGAACCTTCCAGATCTCTATCCCTGATAGATCACCAGTCCCCATTTGCTCTAGCCCCATTCCACGATCACCTTTACAGGCAGTAGCAGTACACAGAGCTGGGCAGGAGCTCTTCAGCGATGAGCAACAGAAAGGAGAGACAAGACAATTAAATGATGTCCTCCACCTTGCAGGGCAGTCGCTGGCTTCTGAAGCGCAGTCCTCTTGCTGTTCATCGCTGCTGTTAGAAGCCACAGACTTATCCAGCTATGGAGCTAAGCTACAAAAAATGAAGGATGAATTCATAGGTTCAGCCTTGGAACTTATTAAGAAAAGGTAACATACTCTGTGGGGTCACCTGAAAGCAGTTCCCTTGTTAACAAACTAGTCTCTCTCCTGATATGTACATTTAACTCCTGTAGCATAAATATGCTGTTGGCAGAGCCTTTCCTCTTAGGATCTCTCATAGCTCCATGGACAAATGTTGAGCTTAAACTCCATCTTTGCATGGGATTAAACATCAAAAAGCATTTTCATCTAGACTTTGCCTTTTTGTACATCTTAATCCTGTCAAGACAGCAGCCACTAGTAGTGCTGACACACAATTTCCCACTCATTTTATTTCTGTAATAAATTGTTGAAATGTCTTTTTTTTTTTAACAGCCGTTAAAAGTAGAGGACAGCAGAGAGGTAGAAAGTACTAATATGGTTCCATTGAAAAACAAATCTGTCCCAACACTGCAGGACATCAATTTAGGTAGTGTGACATGCAGCAACAAGCGCTTTCACTTGCTGCCTCTATGTAGTGAACTGGCCAGGCAACAAGTGAAAGTGCTTGCAAATACTGCCCTGCCAACTCAGCAGTGAGACAGTAGTTTCATAAAGCCTTCCTCCCTCTTCTCCAACCTGGGTTTTTCCCTTCTCTGGGTAAGATGCTCACAAGGACTGCTTTCTTTATCCTGGTTTTGGACATTGCAGTCCAGAAATCCACTTCCCTCCTGCCAAAGAAGTGGGTATCCCTCTCCATGCAGGCAGATGACCCAACAAGAATTAGCAAAGTTTTGGAAGCTAGTAATTTGGGGCGATTATCACTGTGTTATCATTAGATAAGGTTGATGGTAAAAGGATTTGTTCCCATATGCTTGGCTTTTAGGACTGGCTTTGCCAAGAATGACACTCGACTTGCTTCCCGACTGCTGCTGACATCCAGAGATGTAGTGTGTGAAATGCCAGGGCATCAACCTTGTACCCTGGCTTGGTATTTCTGCAGTGCTAGAGCTCTGAGACTGGACTCAGGTTTTAAAGGAGATGATAGTGTCTTCTGCACGAGAATGAGATTCGTCTGAAAGAGCTTCTGTGGAGCTGAAGCTCGCCATGTAGACAGAGCCAGAGTGACAAGCAGAAATAACGCAACTTTATAATCCAAAGGGAAGTAGGTGGTGTCAGAGCCCTGAATGCTTCCTTCAGCTGTCCAGCCCAGCCTTTGTGTTTTGTTCTAGAGTGAACAAACCCAATGGAGAAACAGATGAGGAAGTTACGCTATGCCACCATTTTCATGCAGTAAGCTATTTTTATCGTTGATGTGAAATAAAACACACAGAATGGCACAAGCCGTGAGTAGGAGCATAAGAGCAGCAGCCTCCGGGCAGATCAAAGGTTTGGCTGGTACCTGGAGCCCGGGGTGCCTGCACAGCAAAGTCTACAGGAAACGAGTAGTGCATATGATGTTTCTTCCCACTACTCTCCCAGCCTCCAAACACTTTCTGCCCAGGGCCTTTGTGGTTTCATTGTGGTTTCTATGCTCTTAATATCTGCAGTGGGTTTTGTTTCTCTGAATGTGTTTGCTCTCCCTAGCTGGATTAGTTAAAATATATGAGGTGATTTTATTAACACCAAAATGATAATTGATCTAAAAGTGAGAATGACAGTGGTTCCAGTACCAAAGAGGTTGTTTCATGTGGAGGAACCACCCTGGCCTGTTTATTTTCCATGGTAATAACAATTAATGGTAAAGATTGTAATTTCTTCAGGATAGCAGGAGGAAACAAATCTGTTTGCAGTGCCAAAGTACTGGTTAGCAGGAAACTCCAGTTTCCTCTGTCTGGAAGTTTTTCAGTTTTCCATCATTTTCACCTGAGACTGTAATGCGCCTGAATATTCATTTATAACTCAAGCTGATTCTCACTGCAGAGGTGGGAGACTTTTTGTCTGGATGTTTTAGGTCTTAAATTATGATTGCTGACATCCAGGCCCCATTTTTTCTAAGTCTCAAATGAAATGAGCTGAAAGCTGAGGGATTTGATCCCATTTCCCCAGGTACTGAGCTCAGCATGCCTTTGATAGAGATGTTGTGATGGAGCATCACAGAATAAGATAGCTGAAATTGTTTTCTCTTTCTAGTGGTTTTGTGTAAGTGTTGCAGTTTTACAAAGAGGTTTTTTTTTTAATAAGTTAATTATCTCCCTAGTATTTAAGAGTTAATTACTTAAGACTCATTCAAATGGCTTAATATTTAGTCAGTGAAGATTTGATTTTCAGCTTCATAATTATGGCAGCTTTAGCCCCCTCATGGGTCACTGGATACCTTTAACTTAGGTTGTAGTCCTGGCTGGGAAGGGGTGTTGAGATCTAGGTGGAAATCCTGTAGGCGTTGTAACATATAGTCTGCTTTCTGAAATGGTTTAAGCAGCAAATTGCTCAGTATAAGGACATGCGAGAACCTGGGGCTCCTGTCTATGAAATAAGGGACAAGGTGACAATGAAAACCTGAACAAGGAAGCAAAGGACATGACTAAGAAGGAAGGCTTCCTGAAAAGAGTGGTGAGGTTTACTTGGCATGGCACCAGGATGGTGAGTACAGTAACAGCTTCTCATAGCAGAGGACTCCCAAGTTTAGAAGGCAGGTGCCAGTAGGGAAGGAGTGGACAAAAATGTTTCCATTAGTCAGAAAGAGTCAGGAACACATGGAAAGGGCTGAGAACTGCTGGCCTGGACAATGATACAACCATGAAGAGGCTTATAGAGATCATGAAGGAAATCAGGTGTGCTTCCAGTTGTACACCATACACCTAGTGCCTCTGCTTCCATGAGTTTCAGAGATGATGGCCCAGAGATTTAAAAGGACATTCAGAAAGAACCTGTTCTGCCTGTGCTGGCCCAAGTGCATCATCCATCTTGGAGAAAACAGGGAAAACTGACACAACCCCAAGCAGAAAAGTCCTATCCAGTATAAGTTATTTGATCCGAGAGAAGGACATATGCCACGGTCCCCCTTCTGCAGCTCTGTGTGAGAGCAGAGGGGACTGCTGGAGCAGGGCTGTTGGCAGCCCACATCTCTGCCAGGGGGAGTGGACTGGAGGAAGGGGCAATATCCCATTTTCTTGTCAACGTCCCTTCTTCCTCCTAAGTTTTGGTTCTACAAAACTGCTTGTGTCCTCCCTGTTTTGGCTACATCCCTCTGATCACACTCGTGGTGGAGTGCACAGTGACTGCTCTGTGGAGCAGCCCTTACCCCACATGTCACGGCCAGTACCTCATGCAGGAGAGGTCTCATCACAACCAGCAGTAGAGCAGTCAAACCAGGGATGAGGAAATCTGCTTTCACACAATATGGACTCTGCATCATTGCCTTTCTCACCTCTAACTGACTAACCATGGGATGGGTTGAATTCCTCAGTCTCTAGTTAAACTTCCTTAACTTAGCTCTATGGGTAGTATTGGCTCTTATTCCCACTGCAGGTCACATATAAACATTTTTTTTAAATATCCCTATTGGGTTGTGGAAACCACAGCAAGCAATGGCATCTGGTCCATAGGCATTACCAGCAGAGCTACTGTCAGCCTCACTTAGAGGAGCAGTAATACTCTGGAGTACTTTCCATGTTTAAGCAGATGATCTTGAAGCACGGTAAAAATGACAAATGAAAGCTCAGTTTCCCTCTGACAGTATGGTCAGTACAGTGGGAGGTGGTGTGATCAGGAAGAGAATACTGCAGTTCTGAGCTCTGCTACTGACCACGGCCACATCCCATCGCCTCTTAGTACCTCAGCTTGGTCCCTTCTTTCTGCATGTTTCAACCAGAAGCTGTTTGAGCAGGATTGGGAGTGGTGGTTTTCCAGCAGTGGCAGATCCTCTTCAAGAGCTTTCTTGCTCCTTAACCTCTGCCTTCCCTCCCACAGGTGTGCCCAGCTGAACTGTTCATGCTTTACCCGACGCAAGGAAACTGATGAAATGGTCTGGCTGGGAATACATGAAGGAGGATTTTTAAAAAATCCAGATCATTTCAAGACTGATTTTAGATCATGACCACACAGACAGTTACACTGGACCAGCTGAAGGAGTGGTTCCCCAAATGTGGCTGGGCATGGGTGGGAGGAAGGAGACAGGAACCTCTTAAGCTGGACCAGGCCAGGCCAGTACCATGGTGGGACCACAGCCTCGCTGTGTGCCTGCGCTGCCCTGTCTGCAGCGCTGGGAAGGGGCTGATGCTGTCCGTACTACAGACCGCTCCATCACAGCGCTGATGTTGGTATCCCCTTTCTATAGGCTGGGGAGAAGAACCTTGGACGGTTGAAGTGATGCTTCCAAATCCACACGGCAGGCAGTTAGCGCAGCAAACAGGGAAAGCCAGGAGCCTGCTGTTAGCACTGTGCCGTTGCTGCGCAGCCACGTCTGAACGCTTTTAAAGTTGGTAAATCCTCTGGTAGTGTCAGCTGGGACCTGGAAGCATAAATGTAAGATGAAAAAGCATCAGCTGGGAAGTTGCAAACCAACTTTTCTGGCCTGACAACAGAGCCAGTCTGTGTTCTGGGAGATTTGTTCCCTCTTCAGTCATTTCAGTATTGGCTGATGGTTGGTTATCGAGCCAACTGTCATTCATTGTAAGGAAAATGCCCATCTGTCTCAAGTGTTTGCTCGTAGCTGACAGTGTTGGAATTGTGCATTAGCACTGTGACCTACCAGCATAAGTTCACAAGTGAAGCCTTTAAGAAGCAGCAGATTTTTGTCATAAGGAGACTTTTGTTAAGCATAAAATACAGGCCTAACCTGAAATACGTTCCAGACACTGGCTTCCTGTATTTACAAGCATCCCTATCCAGTCTTCACAACCTTTCTTTTTAAAAGAATCCAAGCCCATAAAAACTAAGTAAACCCAAAATGAAAAACATTAATATTCTTCCAAGCAGGCTTCATTATGCATGGAAATAAGGTGTCTTAGAGTCTGTTAAAAAAAAAGTATCACAAGTAGTATCACAAACTGCAGCCTGTCATCCTCTCTGTCAAGTCAGTGGTTTTGCACCAGACTGTGTCTGTCTGGAGAGGTGGTGGTGTCTACAGAGAGGGGAATGTGGGGTTGGAACAGGCTGCCTCTATCAGCCAGGCCAGGCCCTTGTTAGCACCAGACAGCCCTGAATAAGAGCATCCCAGAATTGCCAAGTGAGAAAACAGATTCTGCCAATCTTTTCAGGACTCTTAAGTGCAGCAGAAGGCATGATCCTGAGTTCACAGAAAGCAGAGGGAATCTTTCCAGTGGTTTCAGCAGGCTTAGGATCATAGGAGATGAAAAACAGAAGAAAAGCTTTAATCCTCTAATCTCTTCAAAGTATTACGGTTTTTAGCAGGTGATTTTCTTCCAGATGAGCAATATGGTTTCTGTGTTGACAACATCTCCTTAAATAGCAGCAAATATGGATACGGCCTACTTAGAAAGTGGTTTTTCTGGCTCCTATGGGAGCACCTCATGTTTTATGGACAGAAAAATGCCCTGTGAACACCCAAGACTTGATATCGGAGACTGATGCTGGCAGGAGTGCAATTACCCAATTTGCGCTGCTGTAATTGTATTTAGAGCCCCTGAAACACATGCCCAGCCACCAGTGCTGACCAGTCTAGACTCCTGCCTGCACTATCCTTGAACTGCTGTTGCTGCTTGTTTGAACCTGGGCGTACTGCTCAGTCTCATCTGTGTCAGGAACGGCAGGTGAACTGCATATGTGATGTTCATCAGAGTCCGCTTCTTCCCTTGCAGCTGCAATGCTGAGACTGCTGCCAAATCCCCCTCCAAGGGACAGTGTGATCTAAGAGAAGCTGATCTCCCACCGCCGGAGGACAGCCAGCAGCCCACAGCGATGTCCATGGCAACAGAGACTTGGGAGGACAAGCCAAGCAGTGAGACATCCAGCGACGCTCCAGCTTCAGGGAATGTAAGGGAGAGGAATTCCCCTCTCATCTTGGGCTTATGTTCAGGTTTTTTTTTTCTTGTCAGAAGCTCTAAAGGATCCCTTCGTTGTGGGAGCTAGGCAGGCTGGGAGCCTGTGGTCTGAAATCACATCAACTCCCATGAGCAATTAAATTCTGTTAGAAGCATTTCTAGTGCCTTTTTTATTGCAGTTAATGAAATAGGAGGCAGTTGTGTGCCTCTACATCTGTGCTGCTGCATCTCTTGCAGGGAGTTGCGCAATAGCCCCTTCATGGCTTTCAGCATGCCACCAGCCCCTCATTGCTGTGTGGCCCAGGAGGTCTGACAGACTCCTTCCTAATCCCCATTTGGTCAAACCGCTCATGTTGGTAAGGCATCGAGGCTGGAGCTCCTGACCCTGCAGCACTGTTCACAGAACAGAGGCAACCTAGCTCAGATCCCTGGGGGACAGGCTTAGCCCCCGCTTTAGGTCCTTTGCCAGGGCTATACTTCATGGTTATTTGATAGCTGTGCTGCAGCCACCATGGAGCCGCTGTACTCAAGAGTTACACAAACAGCAAAGGGAGAGGGGTCCTTGCTGTAAGGACTAAGCAAGACAGAGGGACCTTGGGGGACAGATTTCCTAATGATCTTGTAGCAGAGCTGCATTTACAGTCCCACCACTGATGAGTTTCCTTTTCTCTCCTTTGGCGACTAAAGTCCAGTGGCTGCAAACCAGGTGCTGCTTTGACCACCACCTTGCTCCAAACCCACTTGTCTTTCTTGCAGGCTCCTAGTTCTGGCTGCCGCCGATCCAGCTCCGACATTGTCCATGAGAGCACGGATGGTGCCAAGGCCCAGCGGGAGTGCCGGCTGCGGCCACACTTTAGTGACCCTATGCCGACAGACTCGGTGAAGAGGAAGCAGCTGGAGCTGAAGATTGCAGCTGCAGCTCGGCAGCATGCACAGAAGCGCCGGCAGGAGCGAGACTATGGTACTCACATTCTGTGCACTCAGAGGGGACAGATGGGCTAAATGCTGTGCTGGTGTAAATATGGAGTAACTCCGCTGACCTGGGGGAGGGAAGCATTCTGGGTATAACCCAGGCGTGCAAGAAATCAGGATCTGCGCTGCTGTGCCTCTGTCCCTGCCCGGCGGATGGTAGGGGAAGAGAGAGCCCAGATGAGTTCATGGGTATGGGCAGTGCAGGGATGACAGGGGCTGGGCTTCACATGGGAGCCATTTACTTCTGACTCTGGCCAGTCTCAGCAGCAAAACAGGAGGGGAGGCAGCTAACAGCCCTGCTTTCACCAGATCTTGGCTGCCCTGCAGGGTTCCTACCACTCATGGCGGTGCCAGCTTGAGCTCCTCAGGTGAGCTCTGTGCAGCTGGCAGTGCCTGTAATGATTTGTGTCTCTCCTCAGGTCCAGTGGTAGCAAAAGCCAACCTTGGCCATGGTGGCAGCTTTGACGAGACCCGCCGTGCACCACGTGGCTCACTCCGCTCCAGACATCATTGGAGCAACGTCAGCAGCCTGAGTACAGACAGCGGGATTGTTGGCGTGAACGATGTCCGGGATGATCTGGATCCCAGTGAGGCCACACGGACCAAGTCAGCGGATGTGGAGAGGGCAGATAGTGGCATTGGCCAGATGCCAGCCAGAAAGTGGAGGAACAGAGCATCTGAAACGCTGAGCTCCCTGCAGGCCTGGGAAGCCCACCGTCCCTGCACCGACTGTGGAGAAAGGGACCTCCCAGTGGAGACGGACATGCAGAACTGCAATCAGAGGCGGGCTGACCTCTGCGAGAAGTGCCGCAAGCGCAGGACAGAGCGCAAGGAGTCTGTGCTGGAGTTTGTCAACACAGAGGCCAGCTATGGAGAGGACCTGCGCATCATCAAAGAGGAGTTCTACCTCCCCATGCAAGCAGCTGGGCTGCTGAGCCAGGAGCAGCTCCTGGGCATCTTCAGCAACATCCAGGAGCTCATCGACCTCAATGAGAACTTCCTGGAGATACTCCAGGAAGAGATCGATCAGGCATTTGACCAGGTATGGTGCTGCATGCTCCACAGGGGCCAGACTGGGCAGATAGGAGTAAGTTTTGTATTACCGAGGCAGCATACGTGGTGCAGAGCATCAGGAGGTAGGACTCCAGGTTTCTAGTCATTTACCTAGTCCCTTGCTCCCTCAGCTGTTGTAAACCAGTGATTTCAGTAGGCCTGTGCCATGTCACAGCTGCTGGCCTCACTCCCTGCTGTGGTAATGCCACAGGTATCAGCAAGCCATCAGCAGTGTAGCTCATTTGTCTCATTAACAGGACCTAACTGTCCCATTACCAAAGTCAGCTGTAAGTCAGCTTGGACACTGATAAGAGCGTGACCATGGGGGCACAGAGCTCAGCTTGATCTGGCTGCTCTTGCAACCTTGAGCTGGCTCTCTTCAGGCTGGCTTGGGTGTTTTTACCTCGGTTTGCAGTTTATTGCAGCTTGCCTCTAGGCTGCTGCCTCCCTGCTCTGGCAACAGTCAGCCCTGACAGCTCTGTGGAGCAGTTGCTTCTTCTGAGGCACCCTGCTTTGCACAAGGAACTTTCCTGCCCCACCAGTGTGGTGGCCAGAAGGCAGAGAAACAGAAATAAGACTCTAGAGCAGCAGACAATCACTTGAAAGGCCATAGAAACATCTCCACACCCTCCTCTCTTCAAGAAACCAAACCCCACTTGCTATATCAGTTTCACTGGGATATTTTGTTCCCCAGGAAACATATCCCTCTTCTCTCTCTCCAAAACCCTGCATGTCAGACTGAGTGACTCATGTCTCAAACACTGGCAACCTTGACAACCACTCTCATGCACCTGGCACAGTGGAGACAGATGTGCACTGTGGGTGTGATGTCCCCTGTGAATAATTTATTGAGGCAATTGCTTCTACAAACAGCCGTTGGCTTTCCCATCTTGTCCTCCATGTTGTCTTTGCAGTCAGAGCTCAGTACTGCACCAAAAAGATGCCAACAGCTGGAGAACAGCTCCCTCTCTTGCTGTTGAAATGAGCAGTGATTGCAGAGCATATAAGAGCATTACATGGCACCATATTCTTATTATTCCCTTATTTTATTACGCGTATTGCTGCATTACCCTTATGACAGCTGCAAGCAGGGCCCCAGTACACCCTCTTGACTAGCAGGCTCACTTTGGCCTTTGAGCCCTGCTCTGATGAGCTGTCTGAGCCCATAGAAGCAGAGAAGATAACTCTGTGTGTGTAAAAAAGCAAGCAGTTAGACCAGCTTTCTGTCCCCTTTCCACATGCTGCTTCCCCCTGGACCTGCAGGGACTGCCTTTCCACGAGGAAGGGTGAGTCCAGTTCCACCTTTGGTCTGGTGTTCACCAGGTCCTGCAGTGGGTTCATGCTGGTAGGACTGAACACAGGCTCCGTGCTTGTGCCCCTCCTGAGCTAACCCAGCAGGGGCTGTGTTGCGTGCTTGCAGGGCGATGATGACCTGATGACCGTGTGCATCGGCGAAGTATTTCTAGAGTTCGTCAACATGCTGCCAGCCTTTCAGACCTACTGTCTTCAGCAGTCCTCCTCTGTGAATATGCTCAATGCACTGGAGAAGGAGAAAGAGTTGCTCAGGTGAGAAAAGGGATGCGTGTATTCTTCCAGGCTTTGGGGACAGGAAGGCACCAGGCTGAGGGTGAAGCCTTTTTCAGCTCAGCTAGATCAAAGTTTTGATGCCGATGTTCTTCAGTGATGAGCTGCTCTCTCCTGGGGTGAGGAGAGTAATTTATTCTCTGAGAGATACTCAGTCCTTGATATCTCCCCTGAGGCAGCCAGTTGGTGCCCAGCTGCATGCTGTGTTTTGTGGTAGCAGTGTTTGCCCGCTGACCACTGCGCTGAACTGTCACCAAATAACACCCAGCTCTCTTGTCCCTGCACCAGAGCATGGTTTGGATTTCCACTGGGAAAAGCCACTGTGTGAAGCATGCATGACTTGGAGTTGTTTCCCATTCCTAGCCCTGGCCTGTTGGGCCACGTCAGGAGAGTCACTTCTCTTTCCACTACAACAGCTTCAAATGATGACAGTATGAAATTCTTATTTAGAGTGCTTTGTAATCTCATGATGAAAGGAGATACAAATTAACGTAATCTCATAAGCGGATGTATCTGCCGCAGGCCTTTGCCAGCGTGTACCAGAGAAAGATCACACCCTCGTTGTTTTACAGTGGTTTAATAGAAGACTGCTAGGATGTTACATGCTAGTGTCCCAGGCACCTCATCGCTGTTCTGCAGCTGGGCACGGCTCCAGAAATTGTTGCTAGTTTTTGAGAAGGCAGAATTCACAAGGCTGCTAGAAGCAGAGAGGATGCTGCAGTGCCCAGCAGCTGTCAGCACCACACTGTTCATTTGCATTTAGGACTGCAGCATCTGCTGGCAGAACAGCCACCATTTCATTCTCTCTTCTTAAATCCCTGCAGAATATTCCTTAATGTCTCCCAGAATGACAACACAGCACTGCGGCGGATGAACTTGAGGTCTTTCCTGATGGCCCCTTTGCAAAGAGTCACCAAGTACCCACTGCTGCTCAGCAGAATCATCAAGGCCACCACTGAGTACCACCCAGATCATGGCAGCCTGCGGGAGGCCAAGAGCCGCATTGAGTCCCACCTGGAGCACATCAACATGAAAACCAAGCAGGAGGGGAACACGTGGACCCTCCGATCCTTTCGCCAGGACAGCAAGAAGAAGAGGGAAGTCATCAACATCGAGATGAGAGAAACTGCCCTCAAAACTGTAGGTTGGCTGCGGGAGGAAACACGATTTGTGATGGAGGGGTCTCTGCAGCTGGCCCAGCCCCCTGATGGCCAGTGGGTAAAGAAAGGCAGCAAGACCCTGAAGTTCCAGAACATGCAAGTCCTCCTCCTGGTGAACATGAAGCGCGTGTCCGAGTCCAGCCTGGAGTCAGCCGAGCCAGGGCCCGTGAAGGATGCCGTGCTGGTACTCATCAGGGACAAAAATAACGGGAAGTTCCATTTGCTCAGGGAGCCCTTG
The DNA here is from genome assembly GCA_033124195.1 of Coracias cyanogaster. Lineage (NCBI taxonomy): Eukaryota > Metazoa > Chordata > Aves > Coraciiformes > Coraciidae > Coracias > Coracias cyanogaster. Next base: position 1,414 of record JAVSBS010022734.1, on the reverse strand, counting down.
AGGCTGAGTAATTGCATCGTCTCCACTGATCCCGACTGCGATGACACTTTTGAACTCATTGAGATCAGGCGGGAGGCGTTTGTGTTCCGGGACAGCGACCGGGCACGGACTCACCACTGGTTCAGGCAGATCAGGCGGTACTCGAGGGAGCTGGGCTCCTGGAAGAAGCGGCGGAACGCGCTGCCCAACATCATGATCAGCACCCCTCACACCAGGCCCTGAGTCCTGCACAGGCAGCACGCAGGGAGACTTGGCTTGACCAGTGCCATGTGCAAGGACCCTCAAGAGCCTCTGTGGCTTGAACTTTCTCTGCTCCATGGACAATACAGGGAGGAGCTTGGACCATGAAGACTCTTTGCAGCACTGGAAGCAAGCATCACAGCCTAATTCTGGTTTCCAGCCTCAGGACTCACAAGCTGTTTGTGGCTGATGTACATAGAGAGATGGGCTTGCCTCGAGGGGCAGATCTCTGGAGGAAAATACTGAGTTTAACTTGTTAATATTGCACTGCAAGAGAATGATGTATGATGCTTGCCATTGCATGGATCTTGTTGAAAGCCAGTCTTGACAACATGAGAGAGGTTTCCACCATTGACTATATTTCATCAGCATTAGGTAAAGTCAGGGTCAAAATTATGTGCAGTATTATGCAACAGGGGAGGAAGGTTGGAAAAAATTGTTTTCCACTGCTACTCCTGCGGACTATATTTCATTATTCACCTCTGTATATTCAGTCAAAATACCTGTTTAAAAAGAAAGGTCTTTCATCTTTACTCCAAATCAAGTAGGTATCAATTTGCTCAGATTCAGCTGCATGCATACAGAAAAAAAAAAAAAAAAAAGAAGAAAACAAGAATAAAAGGAGTTCCTGCTCTCTCTGACACATACACCCCAAATCTGTGTAGAACCTGTGGAAGAGCAGTCTGTTATTTAACTGACCTAGGGACTGGAACATAACGCTGCATCCGAAATATCTCAGAAGTGTATGTAAATATAGCTTCGCTACTACAAATAGTGAACTTAAAGGTTTGCGATTATTTAAATGATGTAATCTAGTGTATTTCAAAATTTAATTGAAAGGAACAATTTACATTGTACTGTAGAGTAACATAAAAGCTTTTAATAATTATGTTTCAATGACTTTAGGTGGGTATTTTTTTAAGTGTTTGTATTCTGGAGTGCCTATTTCATTTAGCGTTGAGTGGCATTCAGGTGAACAATGTGCCTGTGCCTGTTCTTTGGATCCCCTCAACAGAATTCAGGGGCTACTCCTAATGAAACTGGGAGAACAGTACAAGCCTGTTACCTTAATTATTGCTAAACAACAGTAGACTGGCACAAAATCTTACGTTCTGGCCTCAGTCCTGCCTGGGCAGGTCAGGCCCCAGCCCACCAGACCTGAGAGCCACAACTG
>JAVSBS010022730.1:0-15242 GCA_033124195.1 Coracias cyanogaster | reverse complement strand
CTGTCCAGATCCCGCTGCAGAGCCTTCCTGCCCTCAAGCAGATCGACACTTGTGCTTAATTTTGTGTCATCTGCGAATTTACTGAGGGTGCATTCGATCACCTCATCCAGGTGATTGATGAAGATATTCAACAAGACTGGTCCCAAGACTATGTAAATCATCTACGTAAATTCCACAGAGCAGAGATTAAATGTAGATAAGAAAGTAAGTGTCCTAATCCAGTGGTTTTATTTCTTGTTACATATTCTGTGTGATGGTATTAGATCTTTCTCCATGCTAAAGAAAATGCCTTTTATAATGATATTAGACTTTTCTGCATGAATATGTGGATTTCTTTTTCTCTTTACTGGACAAAAAGACCTGAGCCCTAGGATGACTTTTTCACATTGGGGATCTGGAAACTTGTTCTCAAGAAGGAAAGAGTGAGCAGGATTAACTTAAGAGTTTTTGATCCTCAGATTTCATAGAATGGTTTGGGTTGGAAGGGACTTTAAAGATTGTCTTGTTCCAACCCCTATGCCATGGGCAGGGATACCTTCCACTAGATCAGGTTGCTCAAAGCCCATCCAGCATGGCCTTGAACACTTCCAAGGACAGGAACATCCACAACAGAATCACAGAATCACAGAATCACAGAATGGTAGGGGTTGGAAGGGACCTCTGGAGGTCATCTAGTCCAACCCCCCTGATAAAGCAGCTTCACCCAGAGCAGGCTGCACAGGAATGTGTCCAGGTGGGTTTTGAAGGTCTCCAGAGAAGGAGACTCTATAACCTCTCTGGGCAGCCTTTTCCAGTGCTCCACCACCCTCATAATAGAGAAGTTTTTCTTTATGTTTAGGTGGAGCTTCCAGTGTTCCCATTTGTGTCTGTTGCTCCTTGTCCTATCACTGGGCACCACTGAGAAGAGGCTGGTCCCATCCTCTTGACACCTACTCTTTAGATATCTATAAACTGATAAGATTAGTGTTCTGATGGTTACTCTGGTTATTCTAGGTAAACAGGTCTCCTGTTTCCTTCTGGAAGGGGTCCACATTTTCTTTAGTCTTCTTTTATCACCGATGTGCCTGTAGAAACTTTTATTGTTGCCCTTGACATTGCTGGCCAGATTTCATATCAAGCCTTTCATATATACTGTCAGGCCATAGTAAGATTTTGTAAGATGATTGACTAGGACTGACAGCTTGATCAGAAAACTTGGTTCTGTCATTTAAGATAATTGTTTGGGGAAGTTTGCTTTTATTTTAGATTGGCAGATCAGGCTTTTCTTGCTCGTATGAGTTGGAATAAGGCTCTGTGGGGAGTTTAGCTGCCCTCAAAACATTCATCTGTTCTATGTGAGGAAAATGTAGTGAAGTCTTTTGTTAATTTTTCTGGCTCCCTAATGTATGATTCTGTCTCTGAGCCTCGGTTATACAAGAACTGAGCTGCTTCAGACCTATTTCTGGGTTTGCTCTTTTTCATGTTGCAGAACTAGCAGGGCTTCCATTTGCTTATTAAGACCAAGAAATACAAGCTTCCCCAGGCAGCTGAGCATGATAATGCTTGTTTACCACAGGGCAGGATCTAGGGTTTCTCAGAAACAAAGTTTCTGCTCCAAAGGTGCTACACATATATAAGGTATATAACGTATATAGAGTATTGAGAGAGATTAAAGCCTCCTTCCTCTATGACATTTGTATGGGTTAAGGTATTTAAAATATTCTGTGTTTATACTGCCACACTCAGAAATGAAGTTCACAGAAAGTGAAGAAATAAGAAAAGTCATTTAGACAGTTTATTCAAGCTTCAAAAACCCTTACAGGCTGCTTCTTTGACATAGTGTAATCTCTGCTTGTGGCATCATTGCAAGATCATAGGATAATTCATGTCTATTACCCCTGGGTTAAACGCCACAGCGGATAATCTCCCAAGCCTCATGCAATTAATCTTCCTTTCACAGGGGACCTCTTTGTTCATGAAGACATGAATCAAATGCATTTGTAAAAATTTGATGTTAAGCTATGAGGTTGATATACTCCTCTTTTAGTAACATCATCCTCAGACACAAGAGTAGCATAGACAAAATCATTGTATTTCTCTCTCGTCTATTCAAAATCTGTTGGGTACCTTGCTGGGAAAGAATGGAGTCTTGCTTTTTCTTTTCTTTCTCCAAAGTACTTGCATGAGCTATTTATTCTCCAAACTGTCCCTCAGCTCTACAGTTAAAATCACTTATCCTTGCACATATGTAGATAGAGACCACAGCTGAGCCGTGAGGTAGCCAGACTTTGCTGTGTGCCCTGCCTGTCATCAGGAGCAGACGTTGGTATGCAGGATGCATCTTGGGTTATGATAACAGGGATAGAAATAATTTACTCAGTGCCTCATTCCTTTTAATACCAGAAACGATACATGCCACCTTCTTCTAGCATGTATTGACAAATAAATCAGGTGGGAAGTTCAACTTGCTCAGTTGCATCAGATATTTAAAGAAGTTGAAGACTTTTGTCAGTGCACCCCAATTCAAAGTAATAATGCATGAAGTACAGCCAAGAACAGCAAGAAACAGCAACCTCCTAAAAGGAGGTTGTAGCAAGGCTGGTGTTGGTGTCTTCTCCCAAATTACTAATGATAGGACGAGAGGAAATGGCCTCAAGTTGTGTCAGGGGATGTTTAGATTAGATATCAGGAAGAAATTCTTTACTGAGAGAGTGGTTGGGCACTGGAACAGACTGCTCGGGGAGGTGGTGGGGTCAGCATCCCTGGAGGTGTTTAAAAAATGAGTAGAAGTAACACTTGAGGCTATGGCCTAGGGGTTAGGGAGATGTTGGGATAGAGATTGTATTTGATGATCCTGGTGGTCTTTTTCAACTATAATGATTCTATGATTCTATGAATTTAAAAGATCATTTACCTGTGTATATTGAATAGAACTACGCAGGAAATTTTTAAAGACATTTGTTGGCAATTACTTGTTGATTCAAAATGGCCGTAGTTGTACATCATGAATATTATTCTGTAATTACTCTGAACAATTCTTCATCAATTACAGTGCATTTGGCACACCTGTGGGACATATATGCAACATTTTTCTTTTAACTACTGCTTGAGAGTTTTGCTTATTATGCTGAGGAAGCCAGATTCAGCAGCTGTGTATTAAGATCTCCCCCACAGCCTCCTTCTTGAAAATCTCACACATTACAACCTAGACAAGTGGTCTCTATGGTGGGTGGGGAAATGTCTGACAGGCCATACCCAGAGGGTGATGGTAAATGGCTCATTCTCAAACTGCCAACTGGTTGCAAGCGGGGTCCCCCAGGGATCAGTATTGGGCCCAGTGCTGTTTAATATCTTCATAAGTGACTTGGATGTTGGGATCAAGAGCACCCTGATGAAGTTTGCTGTTGACACAAAAATAAGTGGGGTAGTTGACACACCAGAAGGGAAAGCCACCCTCCAGGAGGATCTGGACAGGCTAGACAAGTGGGCTAGCAGGAACCTTATGACGTTCAATGGAGACAAGTGTAAAGTCTTGCACCTGGGAACCCAGGAATGCAGCTGGGATCCACCTGGCTTGAGAGCAGCCCTATGGAGGGGGGCTTAGTAGACAGTGGGCTCAATGTGAGTGAACAGTGTGCTGCAGTGGCAAATAAGGCCGGCAGGGTGCTGGATTATATCAAAAGGGGCATCACTAGCAGAGATAAAGAAGCAATTGTCCCACTTTAGTCTGCACTGGTCAGGCCACACCTTAAGTACTGCATTCAGTTTTGGTCCCCCGTATACAAAAAAAGAGGTGGACAGGCTGGAAAGGGTCCAAAGAAGGGCCACAAGGATGATCAGGGGACTGGAAGACCTGCCATATGAAGAAAGGCTGGTAAAACTGGGATGGTTCAGCCTTGAAAAAAGAAGGCTTAGGGAAGACCTTATCACCATGTACCAGTATATAAAGGGTGGCTATCAAGATGAAGACGACTCTTTTTACAAGGAGTCATATGGGAAAAACAAGGGGGAATGGTTGCAAGTTACTCCTGGGGAGATTCTGATTGGAGCCCAGAAGAAAATTCTTTACATCGAGTACAATTAGACATTGGAGTAGTCTCCCAAGGGAAGTAGTGGATTCACTTACATTAGACAGCTTTAAGACTCAGCTTGACAGGGTGCTGAGCCATCTCATTTAAACTGTATTTTTCTATCTTGAAAGGTTGGACTAGATGATCCTTGAGTTCCCTTCCAACCTGCAGTTCTATTATTCTATGATTCTATGATCTGTGCTTCAGGAGCCCATCACTTTCAAAACAAATCTTATCTGTTGCCTGTGAGCATGTTCTCCAGCTCTGACCATAAGCAGAAAGTTTCTTGGGCTTTTTTCAGTCTCCAGGACCTGCATGCTAAGCCTGCAGTCCATGTACTCTGTTTTGGGTTTGTGGGGGTTTTTTAACCATTATATTGTGGTAAATATACATTATCTGAAAGATATCCTTTGCTCATCCTTCTGTGGAACTGGCAAGTGCAAGCAGTGAAGGCAGAGTTGCACGTTCTTGATCTCTGATTCTTCTGAGAGTAATTTTGGCACTAATTAGATTTAAGAGTCAAGAGAAGGACTTTACATTTTTTGCTCAATACATTTCAGGCAGTGTAGTTGTCAGATGCAGGACTACAAAAATTGAAGATTTTTGTACAATTAAATAGCCAGGCTATTATCTCAGAGCTTGCTAATAGCAAAATAATGTTAATCATTCATCATATTCTGCAATTATATCTATTCTATCTGAAGATATAAATATTAAATAATTAATCCCCACAACCTCTCAGCAAGTTGACTGTCATTATTTCCATTTTATAGATAAACTGTGGAGCAGAATAATTAAATATTTTTATTACGGTCACACAGTAAGTCTGCTGAAGATGTGAAAATAGAATCAAACTCTTCTGATTCCCAGTTTGCCTCTTTAGCCAAAGAACAGACTTTTTCTGCAACATCTCTCTTACTCATGACCCATCTCATGCATAGTCAAAATTAGAAGCATCATTAAGAAGTGAAGTTAATTACCTTCTCTCCTTTAAAAACAATTTGCTGATTTTAATAGTGAATACATTCAAGCATCCTTATCAGACGATTCTTATGGAAAAAAAGTCTAAACACAAATCTGAAAATAATCATGCTGTTCCTCCATGTTTTCATGGTATAAACAGCCAATAACACCCACAGCAACTTTATTAAGACAAAGATTAGCAAATATAGGAGTTTAATTGGATTCCATTTTCAAACATAGCAAAGCTCTAAAAGACTAGCATTTATATTCTCCTTCTTTATTTCCTGTCCATGACATTTTAAAACCTGTTGTTATGAAAATTAAGGCACTGTTTGAACCAACAAAAATTCAGCATTTTTCTAAGAGATTGGAGGGTAGTTTTTAAAAGTTATACAACAATTTCTAAAATCTCATTTTCAAAAGCAAGTACAAGGCATGGAGAGGACAGAACTTGAAGGTTTGAATGTTAATCCCTGAGTATAATAATACCCAGCAACTTTAGAAAAGTCCCCCAGCATACTAGTTGAATTTTTAGGTTCTGATATAAAAAAAAAATTGATCTATAGGTACTTTGGGAGAATTTTCATATAGAGCCTGAAGAGTCTTATTGAAGATCAGTGATTCTAAACCTGTAACAATATGAGGACTTCAGCATCTACTTCAAGTTCTTAAATTCAGACATTTTTGGCACCTGTGAAACACTCCACCTTCTCATCTGCCATAGAGGCTTCCCATGTCTGGATACCTCTGAATTCAAGTTTTTGTCAGTGAAGTCTTCAGCATAAAAGTCCACGTATTGGCTCCTGAACTCTTGCAAAACCACGTACCCTTCTACTGTAACTAAGGTGTCAAAAGCCCAGGGACATCCCATTACCCTGGTAAGATTACCAAATCAAAATAGGTTCTCCCTGTGCTACTTGCATACTCAGACCCCATTGCCGTTTTTGGGGCATGCCTGAGCTTCACATAAATTAGCATGGAGAAAGGGGAAGAATAGCTATTTGACATGTAAATGAAAGTACTCAGCTATGATGTCACAAGATGTGGTTAAAATGTTCTGTTTGAAGTTTTGGAGCAAATATTTACACCTTCTGCATGCTCTCACACGAAGCTGCTGTATTCTGGGATGCATCACAATGGAGGATGTTTGTCTCCACAGCCACAGTGTTTTGGTCAGGTCAGTTCTGCTTCTTTAGTCAAAGTATCTAAGTTTCACTGAGGATGCACAAAGATCTTCAGTTCTGAATGCCTCCTTATACCTTTCTGAAGCCTTCTTTCATAGAAGACAGGAAACCAAATCAAACACAGAAGGCATTTAGTTTGATTCTCATATTTTCCAGAACAGTATTATAGATAGCTGCTCCTTACCTCCCCCACCTGCCAACTCAGAAAGAACTGACCTTGCTTCATCCACTTGACTCCAAAAGAGGATTGATGACTTTACATCCCAAAGGGAAATAAGAAATAAGCATCTACTGTCCCTCCTAGACAGTTATTTTATGATGAGCTCAATTACTTACTGAGATGTCTATCTCTCTCCTTTAATATGAGAAGTAGATTATACAACCAGCTGAGAACAGACACCTAACTCTTAGGAAATCGAAGTCCCAATTCAAATACCTGATTTAGTTTTGAAAAGACAGATTGGGCACTTGGATGGTAAGTGCTTTTGAAAAGTGTGCCCTTAGCATTTCTGCAAGTAGGACCTTAGTGCATTTCATTGAGTTTACTGTTTTAACTTGGGACTTTGCAGAATTGTGGAACATATAGCCATAGCTTAAATTATACCTGTTTTCAGAACCATTAGTATGCATTAAGTAAGGAATTTTAATGTGGTCATCACTATGAGATGCAAATTTTAAGTTAACAATTTTTTTTGTGGAGAGACATTCCATTAAATTTTGTTATATTTATGTAATTTCTAGTCTCAAAATGGGTTATTTGCTTATACTCTGTGTAAAGAAAGTTATAAAATAATATGCCAAAAGAAGTTATAAAATACTGTGTAAGAAGCTATAAAAAGCTGCTTTTGTGTATAAGTCTCTGCAAAGACGAATGGAAACACTTGCTAACCCTTAATACTTAATCATCTGGTTGTCAGAACATCTTTTTTTAATTTTTCTTAGCTCTTCCTTTTTTAGCTTCAACATAGAAGAGATTCTGGAAGAAAATAGAAATGAGGGGCTTCATTCATCCTTATTACCATTATGATTAAGTTTATAAAACAATACTGTGAGTATGTGAAGAGCATATTCTTACAGATTTGCAATGGACAATTTCAAAATTACAATATAAAAAAAGGGGTTTCCTGTGATGAGAGCTGTAACTAATGTGCCATAAAAAATAGCTCTGAATTGGAAATCATGATTTGGAGAAATAAGCTGAAGTGACTGAGAGAAGGGAGCTAAAGAAGGAAGTAGGGGTACCTTTTGCCTCAGGGACAGCAGAGTCCATCACAACCAAAAAATTTATAATCTTTTTCAAAGTGTGTCTTGATAGTAACATGCCACAATGGCATAATACAACAGTAATACGCAGTAAAGAGTTAACATGGGACAGATCTCCATAGATATATTTTTTCTTTTTACTAATGCATAACTGTTGCAGACTACTTTTTTTTATTCGCTGCTTTTTTGTAGATCTATGCCAGATAAAAAGCACTTGAAGAATCTCTGAAACTAATGAACAGATGAGCAGAGACTGCTGATACTATTTACTCCATATTTTAGAAAATGGAATGAAAGATTGGGTCATTTTCCTGTGATGAATATATCTTTACTTAAAATTTGGGGGTTTTATAGCATGTTGATTGTTTCTAAACGTACAATATACAAAGGGAGAGGAAATGTAAAAATAATAGCTGTACTGCATATCAGCTCAGAGTGTATTTACCTACTCTGCTATTGCTCTGTATCCATCAGTTCCATCTATCCCTTCTTTATATCACCTTTTGACTAAGAGATGCTTATTCCAGGCATTTAGAAATAGAGGTTATATTTTACCAACCTAAAAAGCTTGGTGTCCATCAAAGAAAGTGCACAGCAAATTTTCAGATGGCAAAGCCTTTACATGCAAGTGCCATGCAGGGTATTATTACCTGTATGTACCTTCTGTAAGCAATGTTCTGACCTCATTTCCCTTTTGCACAGATTAATAGAAGTGCTAACGAAATATGATTCGTAAGGACTATCACAATGTCTATGCTGTATAAGATCTATGCTGTATAACTGCCCTGGCCATACTCAAGAAGCAAGCCAGGTCTGCTCTGGGTTGTGTTTTAGGGCACGAGTGCAGCCAGCCTTCCCAAAGTCATGCTGAAAGGTTGGGTGCGTTAGCTCAAATAGATTACATACTGTTCTTAAATGATATCTGAACTAAAATGGCTTACTTTGGGCTTATTTGGAGGGCAAACATGCCAAGACTATAAGCTGACTATATGGACCTACCTGTGGAGCAAATCAGAATTTGTTCTGCAATCAGTACAACCTACTTCATGCACTTAACATGGCACTGATATTAGGAAGTACATAGATAGATCACCTTCTGGTTTTTATTTTTCCAGCCTGCTGGATCTCATGTGTGCTGATTTGCAAGCCCAAAGCTGTCACAGATCCCAATTACTGACCTAACAGAGGATTCAGTCAGTACAAGGGAAGCAGCCTTAGTTATATGGTAATTTCTGGACATACTTTCACAACACTGTACAAGGAAAGTGAGTCTCTTTAACTTCATTTTATATTTGAGAAAACCAGATCAGGCATAAGGTCTGACTTGCCAGTGTCACCTTCACCTGTGCCACCACCCGCACAAACCAGGTACAATGTCATTCACACTGAAACTCTGAGTATCTTCCTAATAGGTTGCTCTCATTTCCAATCTCTATCAAAACTACCATAATAGCTTCTCATTTATGGTAATCGAAAGTGTGCTTGTCTATGTAAAGGGATTAAATATGTAAATGAGTTTACACTGAGATAAACCTCTCCCTGCTAGTCTAGAGGGAAGTTTTATTTATATAAGATAAATCTTTCATTCATAGCAAAAATTTATTACTAGTCCAGTCATCATGCTTCCCACAGTTATTCTGCAAAAGAGCATTGTTCACAGGCAACAGCTCTGTCTAACTATCCCTTAGAGATACTGGCATTTCCAAACGGATGCTGTAACAGTCAGCAGTCCTTTGGGAGCAATGTTAAAAACTGATACCTTGATTAAGTATTAAGATTAAGAATCAGAGGAAAATCTGTGGAAGAGACTTGAATGTGAACGGGGAGCACATGTGCATTTGGGAAGACTTGCTGCAGATCAACAGCCTATTCAGAACACACAGTTCTGATGGTTGAGGATGAGGTTCTTTCCCAGGAACTGATCCTGGATCTGAGAGCTCTGTAAGCATCCTGACTTCTTTTGAACAAAATAAAAAAGAGACACTTTTATCTATTTCTAGCATGAGTAGCTCTGAAACATTGTTTTTCATGTCAGCATAGTTTTCCCCAGCAGAATAAAAGTTCTATGTGTTCTTGCACAAAATAAACCCTTTCTTCATGTTTTAAAAGTAAGGATAGTAATTTTAGAGTTGCTGGCAAACCACAGGCACTGCTTTCTTTACCAAATGGCAATCCTGTGCAGATAGCAGTGGTATACCGTTCTCAGGGAAGAGACAAACACAAGTGAGAGTCTGTTTTATCAGTACCCTAGTCCTGGAGTACTCAACAAAGGCTGGGACTCTCGACTACTAAAGTACATGCATCATTTTAGGGGAAAACCAAACCAACCAAACAGAAAAAAAACCCAAACAAACAAAAACCCCAAAAAGCCAAACCACGCAGAAAATACTTTGCAGCACATGGTAAATATCATAGCCCTAACATTCAGTAAAACACCATGGGAGAATCTAATCAATGGCAAATCTCTTTAAATCATTGCAGTCATCCTGTGACAGTAATAGAGCTAGAGCAGTTCAGACCATATCCATTCCACACCTCTGATGAGTTCCAAAATACAAAGAGACTATCACCCAAATATTTTCCTACTCTGGGCCTACTCAATTGCAAAACCAGTTCCTACTGAAGCATTGCAGCCAAGTGCATTCAGCTTAATTTTGCTTCAGATGCAAAGTATTCTGCAGTCATAGTTCAGCTCCATGTGACATCTAAGGAAATAAAGAAGAAAAAAAAGGTTAAAAAACTGAGAATTCTTTGAGACTGTTTCAAACTTTCCACATTAAAAGCCCTCTGCCTTAAAAGAACAAGAAGCAAGTTCTGTAAACTGCATTGAAAGTATCAAACTCCGAAACTCAGGAGCTGCTTTCTTACAGTCCCATGATAGAATTTCTTGTAATCAGTACTGCATCTTAGTTTTTGGGGTGCAGTAGGTTACTTTTTCAAGCTTTGCTCTACGTCTGTGATCCTAGATATGTATTCCCTAGGGAAAATGGAAGCTCTGTGCATTCACAGTGCTGCAGTATCTGGAACCAAAGGCTCCCTAGGATGAGACTTACCATGCAATTGAATAAAAAGCAACTGCTGAAAACATTTCTAATAAGTCTATGGTGTGGGAATATTTTTTTGCGGAAATTCATATGCATGTAAGCAAGCATACATGGAAGATTCTAAAGGTGTAAGTTATATTGTTTTGCTGTTTCTTTACCATCATTCAATGTTAGGAGGTTCCAGGGATGAGGTGCACTGAATTCTGGCAATAATCATATTTAATTGCTCCTCACTAGCTATCTAAACAATTCACAGCGATGTGTACTTTCCTGCTATGTTTAGCTGTTCAGATCTATGTTCTACAGAGCAGTTGGGATGTTGAACAAGCTAGTATTATTTAGAGATGTTGTTCTGCTCTTTGATTGCCATAATGCTACTTCCCTCATTAGAGACATTTTGATTGGAAATCTGCAGTATGAGTCACAAAGGACAATGTTGATGTAATTAGGATGCTAAAATGACAGTGACAGAGTGTTAGTTGAGCTGTGGGAATGACATTCAAATACTGGGTTTCGTACTCTGTATTTACAATGGAAATATACCTTCAGAGTTATGATGCACAGTAGCAAACATCTGCCACCGTTATTACACAGGAAGCAGGGCTTATTATTCAGGGAGTAAAAACAGCTTTCACAGCTGCCCAAAAAAATCCAAAAGTGCTGATGACTGAGGACGAGGAAAGCCCACATTTGTGGGATATGTATCCATATCCTTTTCCCCTTAGAAGGATGTCCTTCTGTTACCTCTCCTCAACCCTCCATTTAGAATTCTTCTTCTTAGGAGACTTTTCCATTAAAGTCAAAAGACAAAGGGCTAAGAATTTCCTTTGCTGTATCATTTATTTACCAATCATCCCTTGCTTTGCTTTATCTATTCTCCTCAGCAGCTATGGCAGGAATTACTTTCATGTGCTGTATTCAGTTTGATATTAGTTATTCTCCATATCATTCTGTGGCTTTGTTTATTATGCTGGTTTTTATGGCATCATAGTGTGACCAGTTTGGAGTATTGACATCTGGATAGCTTAGTGTGCATATTTATACTGTGGCCAGTCATTAGGGAAACTTCAAGAGTAGTGGTTCCCAACTGGTAAAGTGAAAATATGCTAGAAGTGAGGTGCAGCATGGAGCCCCACTGAACACCAGAGCAGGACTTACTGATGTCAGGCCAAAGCAGGGCTCTGGAACAGGCATACCAAGAAACATGGGAAAAAGTGACTTGGTGGTTCAGAGCAGCATTATTTGGTGGCAGTGCTGTCACCTGCATCCAGAGTCTGCCAGAAGACCTGAGAAGCAGGGCAGAGGGGGGGAACTGGGATGGGAAGTAGACAAAGGTGAACACAGTTGAAAGAACATAAAGCCTCTCTTTTAAATGAGGTATTTACATAGTAATCTCCATGAAGCCTGCAATCACAGGTTCCGAAAATGTATGCAAAATATCAGTGTTATAACCAAATTCATGGGATTTTAATTCACGCTCATTAATCAGACAAAGATTTCACCCAAAAGCATCAGTGATCTGGATCCTGAAGATATTTCTAACTGAGAGTGTCTGCTGCTGGAGGAACAAGGAGTAGCTCTAGTAATGAATAATGAGCAGAGTGAGGCTAGTATGAAATACATGTAGGATTAAGAAAGAAGTCTACAGGAAACATCAGGCATGTAATACATGCTGTACCATGTCTCTCCGTGAAAGTAACTGTAGTGCCCTTAGTCAAGTATACACTTGTAGGCATGGAAATTAATTTTGCATAGCAAATAACACAAAGCTATGGTACTTCAATTCTGAACCCATTTTAAATAACACAGTAGAACATATATATAGCATAAAATTTGTTTAACAAACAAGTAACACTGTCAAGAAACTGCCTCTGTTCTTCAACCTTTAGTCTGGGCAAGTGTGGAGATCCTGTCTTTCCTGAACACTCTTGAAGTCCTAAGGCTTCCAGTTCTTTTTCCAGCATTAGTTGTGTGAGAACTGATAATCTTTCTGCTCTCTCAGGGCAGTAGTACCAGAATGAAATAAAAAACCTCCACTGCTTCCAAGTCCTTTTCTCCCAGTTTTCTTATGGGCCTTTATTCCAGCAATTTCCATGTATGTAATAATTGTTGTTATATTAACATGCTGGGCCCTATCAAGAACACTCAAAGGTCTGTTGGTATGCCTTAAAATAGGCAGATGTGTAGAAAATAGCAAACTCTAATTCAGGAAGAAGGACAGGACAAACAGCATTGGCAGTATCACTTGTTCAGTTCAATAAATTGTTAGGATGTTACTGGAGCCAGATTTCCCTAATTGTTGCTAATTGTGAGAAATGGAAAGGATGTGACATTGCCCCAAAAAGGAATGAAGATGACAACAGGGTCAGAGGATGAAGAAAAGAGAGCAGTAGCAGTTGAAGACAAAAAAAGGAGACAGAGGCAGTTAAGAGAGTAGGTAGAGGCTGTTCTTAGGAACCATGGTGTCCGAGACTGAGACCATGAAGCTCTTACTATAATCATGCTGACTAGTATAGGACCAGTGAGAAGACAGAAATTTTCATAAGGTGTCTCAGAAGCATTGTACGTGTGCGTGTTACAGATACAAGCTCTTAACTAAAAGCTTAGGGGACACTGGGAAGCATGGTCATTCCTCTGGGTGCTTGCTGCTAGAGCAACCGTTGCTGGATTGTCTCCTGATGGAAACTACTAATTACTCAGGCTATGTCTGTATTGAGGTGGGGTGTATTTCTTCCACCCCTGCTTTCCTTTAGAAGGCAATCAGTTGTACAGCTTAGAAGATGTGATGCTGATGTCATATCCCATCCTGTCAGCATGTGACAATGTGTACCGATCCTCCAAGATGAGAAATCTTCCAGCCATTAAGGGTACTGTAAATTGATAGCTGGAATGATTTCTTGTCCTCTGCAAAATTTTGTGATGTTGAAAATGTTCTCATTTTTCTCAGGGCAAAAATCGAAATCCTTCAAACCGTTCCCTCCCTAATGAGGTCCACTGGTATTAAAGCAGCTATGTGCTTCCCTGAAAATTTATTCAAAATCTGACCAAAAATATCCTTGAGAAAATGTTAACAAACCTGACATTCTGAAGATAAGTTTTTGTTTTGACAAACTGATAACAGACAAAAAGAAAAAATAAAAATGAAACACTTTGTGATCAAGTCACCTTGAACTTTTATAGATCAAAATATAGTTTTATGCCCAACACATCAGAATCCAAAAATCATTTGAGAACCAATGTGTGGGAGAGAGAATAAGAAACATAGGGCACATAATTCACCCTGCCCACTGAAAACAAGAAATAGTTTATAGTTACAGTCTACTAAATCTGAGTTTGCCCTCCACTAACACAGAACAGCAGCTTATGCACTGCAGGAAATGTAAAATAAATAAAAAACCTTTCCTCTGCATTTCAAACAATAATATCAGTGGAAACATTTCTATTGTTCTTAGATTTTTTAAATCAAAATATTCAAAAGCTAAATTCTGTGCCACATTTGCCTGAACACTATCTCCTTTGTGTAATTTCCCTTGTATATAGTAGTTAAATAAAACAGTGATGTAAAATCCCAATGGAAAAATAAATCTAGCTAGAGCAATCATACTATCAACACATCAGCTCTGCAAAACTCTGTCTTGCTTCCTTGCACAAAATGACAATTTAAAGTATCTTTCCAGAAGTCTCCTGGGAGATTATCATATTTTATTCTCTATTCACAAAAAAAAAAAGTAAAAATCTTTGAGAACCTATTAGAAATCTCCTAGTGAAATACTTACAGTTCAGTTTAGCATTATATGCCAGTTTCAGAGAAGCTGAAAAGTAATTTATTTACTTTTACTTTCATCAGCAATAAAAGTTATCCTTCCAAAACCAGCTTTTCCAGATGCACACATTTCATTTGTTATCATCCTAAATAATATAGAAGTGTAGTCAAATCCCAATATCTGTCAATCTCACACAAGTTAAGTAATCTTTTACTTTCTGTTTAAATTACACAATGGACATTGAATAGATGCTTGCTCAGCATTCAAACAAACAGCTAAAGGCAGGAAGACTTCCTCTAAGCTGTAAGGAATTTTCTAAATATTTCATGAGTACTTGAAAAAAATATTGTCTAGTTAGTATTACATTATTTGGAATCTAGAAAATGAAAATGTCTGCACACTTAGTTACACCTCTAAAAATCTAAAGTAACACAATTTTTAAAAGCACTCCTCTGATCTTTAAACATAGTCTTTCTACTCACCTCTTCCATCAATTGCTAATATCAGGTGTCATTTGGAGGCCACTAGGAACTACAAAAAAAAGCACAAAAACAACTCACAGATTAACTACGCTAATATACAATTAGGCATACAGCTAATATGTCAGATTATTTCTGTTCCTTTGGCAAACATACCAGATCTTGGTGTATTTTACTGTGGAGATTGCAAAAGCATGGTTATTTATCCTGGTGACTTTGTTGCTGTGGTCATTGTCTGTTAGTAATCTGCTTCAAAACCATATTGCAATTCTGAAATTGATTCCCTGACTCCTTCCCCTCATTGTCTTTTGACTCAGTTCCTACAGAGATTTTGGTGTTCACAGCCTATTTTCCTTTCCAAAAAGAAGTAGTCAGAGTCTTTGTTTCAAAACTTCTGCAGAGCTTCATGAGGATATTGGTGTGCTGGTTCAGCCATCATCATTTTATGCTGCCATCAGTTGCCTGATCACACAGGCCAACACTGAACTCAGCAACA
>JAVSBS010022726.1:1997-14086 GCA_033124195.1 Coracias cyanogaster | reverse complement strand
TGTCCCTACTTGTGTAGGGAGGTTGGACTAGATGACCTCTGGAGGTCCCTTCCAGCCTGAAACATTCTATGATTCTAATTTCCTGTTATGAAACTTTTTCTGTTATGGAGCAAAGTACAATATTTCTGTACTCTGAATTTTTTTGTCCTGCAACCCCTAATGGAAGAATTGAGAGAACTGATTACTCTTCAGTTGCAGAGTAAGAAGTTATTAGTAAATGGTCACGTATTCCATCTAGTATCTGGTATACTATCACTGTGATGGGATGTTCTAAGGGTTTGGGTTTTTTTCACTAAGAGCCATAACCTTTTTTGTTTTAAAACTATGTTAATTAACACTTTGCAATTCCTTCTTGATGATCAACCTTGTGGTGCAGGGTGAAAAAAACTTGTCATCAAATGTTAATGCTCTTCACTTGTCAAAATGTTATGCTTTTAACTATTAAATGAATTCCTTATTCAGTATTCACTTTCCCTGATTCTTGCACACTGGGCAGATTTCATGGGTTGTGAAGGTGTATTTTTATTTGTGGAATCAATCATGTTTATTTTGTCCTAGTCCTTGTTAGCCTTGGCTGATTAAGGTGGAAAGTTAGGTCTTTTCTAAGATTAATTTCACTAACCACATGCTGAATTTCCTGTATATGTCCACAGATATATATATTTTTTTTTTCTTCAATGGGGAAGCAAAAATGATAGCGATGAACTGTGATTCCTGCCAGTGTTTTATTAAACATAATATCCTTTTTACTTCAGAATATAGTGCTGTTCTATAAACATAGAACTCTCCTTTATATATAAAATTTGAGTAGCATGTTTTCAGACAAGTTGTGTGTGCTGCTCAAGTGGAGTCATAGGATAGTATGAAAAAAGTTCATCTTCTACTCTTTTGAGTTTAATTTTGCCTTGTACCTTAATACTTCTGTATACAGCTGTTCAGATTAACGTTCCTGCCTCTTTTGCCACAGCTTTCTCTTTACATGGATAAGTTTGAAGAATTCCAGACCACCATGGCAAAAAGTAATGAACTCTTTACAACCTTTAGGCAAGAAATGGAGAAGGTACATAAAGGATTACTTAGTCTGATAAAAAGTAATGTAAAAATATATGCTGTTAGTGGGATGCATTCTAGATTTTATAACAGTGTTTGCCTTCTGAAAATATATGGAGTATTTTGACATTCAATTTGGATCATAAAGAATGGCAAAAGAATTTGTCATATTATGGAAGAGAAATAATGTCTAAATCCCAATTTCTGCATTTTATCAAAGGGGTACAACACTTCTCAGTCTTTCTGGCTGTGCTTATGTTTTAAAACTCCTTTTCCTGGAGCTTTTTGTTAGTTGTACTTGACAGTTGCTCATCTGTTTCTTTTAAGAATGAATTTTGGTTTTGTTGAATGCAGAATCTATTTGTGAGGTTAATTTTGTGCAGAAAGACTTTTCTATAAAATAACTTGTTCAACCTGGACTTGGAAAGTAACACTAAGAAGTCAAATTACTCATGTAAACCTACCTACGTTGCAACACAAGCCACAAAATTAAGTCTTTTATCTTTCGTAGATGACGAAGAAGATTAAGAAGCTGGAAAAGGAAACCATAGTGTGGCGTACAAAATGGGAAAACAACAACAAGGCTCTTCTGCAAATGGCTGAAGAGGTAATTATCTTACAAGCAGCAGTATGGCTAAAGTAGAGTCTGTGTCATGTAGAACTTCATACAGGTTTTTAGCTTTGGAGAATGCTCCAAAGAGGAGGAGCAGCCTCCATTAGGATTGTCTGCTTTGTGTTTTCTGCTGTGTAAATGGTACTGCTCTCCTCAGACATGGAAAATAAAAAGCTGCTGTGTAAACCTATTTCATGACACAAAATTCAGCCTCATCTTTCCTTGCTTACTGTTTAATTGCTGGGATAACGCATATGAAATCATACAAGCTGAATGAATTGACTCTATATTTTAACACACTGAGCAAAGTTCACTCAGTGCTGCAATAGAAATCTATTTTAAATATACAAGACTGACATGAAGGAAATTAACCGATCCCTTGCACAGAGGTTCTTTCCTGCATTGCTGTTTCTTTTGAGGTCAGGAGGTGCCATTACTTAAGTGTAGTCCAGCAAGAGAGGAGCTAAACCAGTTTTTACACAGGCCGTAGGCTACAGCTCTGCCTACGCTGTCTGCTGTCTAGTGTAAATATGTTAGGTATGACCTTGCTAAACCGTGCTAGGTCACAGAGGTTCTGCTGTAGCACTGCTTGTCTTTCTCTGTTCTTTTAAGGAGCTAGTTAGGAGCACCATGAGTATGGTACCTTCTGACTGGGTTCTGCTGCTGAATTGTAATTTCCCACTTGTATGCCTTTCTGCTCCCTGTAGCTGCCATTATTTGTGTTGTAATTGACTGCTTTATCAGACTTCATATCGGGATCCTCACTACTAGTCAGCTCTCACATAAAATTAGCATTATTTAGTTATATAGTTCTCATTGCTTGTTTCTAAAGGTGTCTGTTGCCACTCCAGCTTAGACAGACCATCTGAAGTGTAGTGGTCAAGTGCTGTAAGTATTCATTAATTTAGGGGAAAAAAATGAGTTGTATCACAGCTGTTATTTTCTTTTGTCCTTCAGAAAACAGTAAGAGATAAAGAATACAAGGGCTTTCAAATAAAACTGGAGCGTTTGGAGAAGCTGTGCAGAGCTCTTCAGACAGAAAGGAACGAGCTAAACGAGAAGGTTGAAGTCCTTAAGGAGCAGGTTTCTCTCAGAGAAGCAGATGTGGATCTAGCTGTGCAGGTGTTGCAGTCCTGCACACTCAATTCCCACGAGGAGCTGGGAACTCCCACTGACATGGAACCAGGAATCCAACCCAATGTGGAATCACATGTGGCAAATAGCTCTGAAAAGACTGTCTCAACAAGTCCTGTTCCTGGCACTGAATCTGTAGACTAAAATGAAGTGTAAACACTGTATTGAGAGATATATTTTGTGTATAACTTTCTCTGTTGGTGGTAACTATTTGGTTTTGTGGTGAAAATTTTCTTACTTTTTCTACCATATCTGTATTTTCTTAGAACTACTGGACTTATGTGGTACAGGAAGCTGCATAGCAGCTTTAAATAGCTTAAACTATAAATTTTCCACAACTGTGTTGCACATCTGCCTCATTTTTTAAAAGAAAATATTTTTCCATAAAAGGATGCATGTGCGTTTCCTCCCCACAACACAAATCACTGTCATGGAAGACCGTGTACAGATACTACATCGTTCCGGGGAAAATAGTGACAGCAGGTCACTTTTTTGGTTTAAAGAACAGCATTCTGGTTTTGTTCATCGATTTGCCACTCAGTATACTAAAGATTACCAGTTTTCCCAGTAAATTTATCTATGTAAGGATGTCTAACGGCCAGTAAAAAATGTCAGCTTTCCCCTCTAGTATGTTTTCATATGTATGAATGAAAAAGTAAAAGTCCAGAATATAGTAAAAGATGTTTAAAGGGTTTTATGTACTTTGTGGTATGAAAAAACAGCTTTGAAATACATTCATTTGCAGCTGGTGAAACAGGGTGTACAACTTTTTGCAGACTTCTCAGGGTTGTGTTGTAAAGGTTAGTTTGGACTACTTGCCCTACCTGGGAAGACGTTAAATATAAATGCGTGAGAAAATGTACAGCAGTGTTACCGAATGGAATTTTGCAGTTGCGTAGCCTGTCACACAGGTGTAGGTCACGTTCTTCCCTCTTAGCTGCAGTGTGTCCATCGCATGGTTACCCTGGCTGGAGAAATCCATGACTGTCTAGATGAATATCTGGATTATCTGAAGGGCTGGAAAACAAACATTTAGCACCAGAGGTGTGGAAGAGACAGGTCTGTGGCATATAGGCTTTCTCTTATAGCCCTGTATGCACTGTATTTAAGTGTTAGTTAAGCATATACTAGTTATAATTGAACACAAAAATTCAAATACTTTTCCTGAAATACAGTGTGGCATTTCTTGCACGCTGAACCTCAAAGCTGTACGCGTTGGCAGAGTGCCTTCCCAGTTAAGTTACCTGGTAAAGATGATACTTCAAATTTTTACGCAAATATACCACAAGCAGAGCTCCCTTGTTAACCTTAAATCATAGAGTCTTTTCCTAGAAAATTTGATACCCACATTTTGACTTCTTTTCCTGAAAGGAACTAGGACCAATATTTAGTTTTTGGCAAGCCAGTGTTTGAAATAACTACAAGCTACCCTTAACTTCAGTTCTCGTGTATTTACTTTCTAGTTATGGTTGCTGTCATTTTAAGAAATATGAACATGCGTAGCCTTTTTTGGTACTTAAAGTTCTTTGCACTTGCTTGGGAGGGGGTTTCTGAATCAAGCACATCTCTCAATGAGCTTCGCACCCTCATTGCCCTTGACAGTTTAGTGGCTAAATTACTTGAATGTTCAGGCTGCACTGAGCTCCTGATCCTTTTCCTGTAGTAGTTGTACATTGAAATAATGTAGCTGTCTCTGAAAGAGAATAAGGTCGTGTAAGGCTTAATAAATGTGGTTTTGCTCATACCACTGAGAGGAACTGTGCAAAACTGACATGTCTTAGATGGTGGAGCAAATGGGAAGCTGGCCATCTTCCTCCTAGGTTGGTGCAGGTTTTGTGTTTGTGGTCCAAGCAGAACGCAGGAATGACAAGGTAGCAATGAGCAGTCAGTCAAGTTAGACTCAGAGCTTCAAAATGTTGACCATGCTAACCATACAGCATAAAAAATACTGGAAAGAAGTGTTTCAGATGTATTTTTCAAAGGACTTGCTTTATAGAATCAAACTGTTTAAAAATAGTAGTTGTGAGAACTGGTTTTCAGCTAGCACTAAGCATGAAGTAATTTTCCTGAGGAAAAGTGAAAAACTTTCTATCTGATGCATCATACCCTTGGCAAGGTAGGACATGCAGTTTTCTATTTTTACAATTTATTATTTGGACATTTGTATCTTTAGCAATTCTTTCTATAGTGCTTGTTCTATAGGGAGGCAAGAGTGAACTTTTGGATCCTGCTGCAAGACTATTTTAAAGGGCTCTTGGAGACATGACAGATGTATAGAACAGCAATACAAATATATTTGTTACTGACTTAATGTGTAAATGAAGCAGAATGCCCTGAGTGATGAAAGGCTTTTAAAATGGGGATATCTTTTTCTCTTTCCCACCCGTAATGTACCCGTATCATATCACCTTATCTGGCCAAGGTGAGCTACACTTCGCTTCCTGAAACCAGTCAATACAGTTGCATGCATTGCTTAAAGAGTGTTGTTTTAAAAATAAAAAATAAATTAATACCAATTCATATAAGGGATAAGCTCGGCACTCTGACTGACCTGCCGCACAGCAGGCGACCGCACTGCCAGTCTGCAGCCACATCGGCTCCAGGAGGGTTTTTAAGTCAACTTGTACTAATGCCTTTCTCCTGCTACCACAAACTGCTTGACCTGGGCTGTGAGCTGATGTAGCCTGAAGTAAGTATGTCTCGTTGTCAAAACTCTGGGGCCCGATTGGCAGTTTCACCATGATTGAGCTGCAAAAAGCTAAATTGTATGTGATCCAAGACCCAAATGCGTGTACGTGTACACGAGTGAGTTAGGGCTGTATCTCTTAATGTCTTGTCCTTCCTTTCATTACACCTGGTTACGTTACAGTTCAATTCTCAGGTGTTGCAGAAAATCTACCTCTTTGGACTGTAGATGGAAATAACTGTGAAAAAAGTGATGCAGAAATCTAGTTTGTGCTAAACACACTGCTTTATTTTTACAACCCACGTCTGCTTTCATGAGGAAAAATGATAAATGAATAGGCAGTCTTTGTTTTGCTTTTCAAAAACATTTTGTAGAGATTTTTCACTAATGTGAATCTGAAATTTTATCTACTCGATTCTGTATAGATTAAGTAAATAAGTATGCTTAATATATTGGACTCTGAGTTTTTCTTTAACATCATATTCATGTCTTTTAACTGGATCTACTGAACCATTGTATTTGTTGGAAAACTCAAGAATGAGAATTAAAAGATGTGAAACTTGAGTTGAAGCATATCGTTCAAGTGAAACACCCAAAGAAGGGTGCTGTTAGAGGGTTGTGTCCATGACTCGCCTGTCACTGGTGGTAGCCAGAACAAGCTGCGCAGGCAGAGTTCGGAAAGTGAAGGGCCATACCCCCTACCCCCACCCCGCAGGCTTTGGTTTGGTGGAGGGCAGCTCATACCATGGAAGGCAGGAGCTCTGGCTGAAGCTGTGGCTGCTGCTCTGAATCCTCCTTGTGCTTCCTTCTCCAGTTTTATACCTACCATAGCTCAGTTGGGTGCAGTGTGAAAAAGAGGGGGTTATCTTAAAAAACAGATTGTCTAGGAACTTCTTCACGTGCTCCCCATTCTGTCAGATGATGTGGGGTCACTTGTTAATGCACAGTTCTCTAACACTGCTAAGTTCACTTGTTTGAAGATACCCGTTTTCTAAAAGCAGAACAATGTAGGTGGTACTCCTGAGCCCCTTCTAGAGCTGTGCCAAGTGTTTTGGAGACCCAGGTACCTTGCCTGGTCGCAGTTGCTGTCCTTGCTGTACTTGTTTGCTCCTTCAAAGTATTCCTTCTCATCTGAGACTCCATAAAAGGAGCTGTCTCTGCTCTATAAAAGCATCTCTACCACTTCTTTCTTATGGAGCACACTGGTACAGAAGTCAAAGCTGCTGGTGGTAGTTCTGTGAATCTCCCCAGTCTTCCTAAATTCCGTATAAAACCTAGTCAGGTTTGCAAGCTTTTGCTAGAGCTAAGTTCAGTTAAACATCACAGTTAATAGCTGGGGCGTTTCACCTTTTTATTAGGTGTTAAGTCTCTTAACGTGTACACATATACACTTGAGCCGTACTTAACTGCTCCTGTGAAGAGTAGCTCTGAGGTGAGAATCTATTTCACCAGCTGCATTCTGAGCCAGTCAGACCAGCTGCTAGGGCTTCACCTCTCTGCAAGCCAGATGAGCATGTTGGATGTACTTGAAGATACTTGCTTTTAGACCTTTGAATTATTCTCCACAGATGCTTTTTGCTCCTTTCTGAGATTTTTTTTTTTTTTTGACATTTAAATTTCAATTATCCACCTTTTACCTCTTGTTTAGGTGTGTCTTGAAAGAAGGATGTATTTTCTTCTAACTCAGTCTCATCTAACTATGCTAGCTTTTATTGATCTTGCTGACTCTGGCACCCTTCGAGCCTCAACTTCTAAGTAATTTCAGAATATTGTGCTGCCTGTGGAGATTACAATTTCCTTTTAAACTGTTTGTTATCTTCTAGCTTTGAGGTTACACATTATTTTGGATTTCTTGCTCAAACAAGGATCTGAGGTGCACCCATCTTACAGACTGCGACAGCTGAGTCTTGAGGCAGGCCTTCTGCACAATTCAAGACTATGCCAAGAATACTGCTCCTAAAGCTTTACTTCCAGAAATTCAATTTCTTACAGCATCAAAAAATTTAAATATCCTGTGATATTTGCATGAGCTGAGGAGATGAATTCAAGTCCCTCATCTTCCACCTTAATCTAACTAGAGCTGTGTAATAGATACTCCATACTGACGTAGTTGTCACTTCCACTGAGTTTGTCCTGGTGCTAAGAGTCAAAATAACTACCTCAGCTCTGCCACATCCACTAGATGTTACTGGTGTTTAATCCTTTTTGGGGTTGCTTGGTATGGGGTTGGTTGGTTGTTTTTTTTTTACCATCAGTAATTATATAAAACCATTTGATCATGGTCATGTTGCCTTTTTTATAAATCCTGCTCCTCAAAGCTTCCCCTGGCTTTGATTGTGCTTCTGCCGGTTCCTGCCAGAAGGTTACTGACTCTTCTCCTAACTCTTTTCTCTGGGATATGGTTTTCATGGAGGCTTGATGTTTAAAGCAAAGAAATATTGCCTTTTAAAAGAGGAAGAGTAGTTACACAACTCTCCAACACCAGGTGACCATTTCTTAAGTGTGTTTGGCCGTGCCTGAGCTGCAGGAAGCTCTGGGTTTGAAATTCACAGGACAGAAGCTGATGAGAGAATTAAGAAGAACCTTCCACCTTGGAGTTTCTAGTGGCTGGAAAGGAGTGGGTGATGCAAACCACCATGTTCTTAGAGAAAAAAACAGTGGGAACAAAAATTTGTGATGCTCACTTCTGAAGTGGTCTAGAAGATCGCATGGCTGAAGATTTTATCTGGAAACATGGGTCTGTTGAAATAAATACCAGGTTTAATATGTAGTTTATAGTTCCACTGCCATTCATGTTGTATTGCAGTACAAACATGAAAGAATTTCTATTTCTTTGGCACAGGCTGAAAGCCTTAGAGAAGATATCTTTTACACTGAAAAATTGCATCAAATTTGTAGGCGTTGAGAACAAATGAGGAAGTCATCCTGAATAGGCAATTTTTCACTTCATATTACCTTATGTAGTTTTTTGTTATGCCTGCACTTCTGCAAACTGCCAGTACAGTTCCTGTGAAAATAAAGGCCAGTGGAGGGAAAGGTTGCTCCTTTCTCCCTTCCCCAGTATGTACTAACCTGCTGGAATAGCTTCTAACTATGCTCCATAAGTAATACTGTGCAAGTACACCTAAAATCACTGTTGTTTAATGTAATATCTTGCTGTAGCCATTGTTTCTTAAACTTCAAATTCTATTTACTACTAACACCGGTACATAAGCAGCATCTATTTCCTATGGAGGTCACCAGTTTTTAAAAACAAAATATTAAGGCACTCGGACAAATAGGCTTACAGACGATGACCTTCCGCTGTTTCACACACATTCTACTTGGGCAATAAAAAAATGTATTTAACAAAAAAATTACTTGTGGGCTAAAAACTGTAACCAAAAGGATTAAGTCAACATAATGTAGGTTGACTCTTAAACACAGGCCCTGTGACCTGGCGGTGTGACCAAGCTGTCCTAGAGCTACTTGAAGGCAGCTTATGCAAGGTTGCCACTACTGAAAGAAGCTCTGTGTGTGTACACACACACATTGCGAAAGAAAATTGGGACTCGGAAGGGAAAAGAAAGCTGTACAGAGGTGGTGTCTACTGCAGCACTTTGAATTACAAGTATATGGAAGCTACTGAAATTATGCTCTCATTTTGTCCTGTAAAAACTTAACCTATCCTGCTGCCTTTCAGTTGTATGAGAGGAGGTACAGAGTGCAACCCTAAACCCTTGTGAGCCAATGCTTTGGTGCTCTCCAGGGAAGAGAAATGCTGAGAGGGTGCTGTGTGACACTGAAGGTATCCACCAGCAAGTGATACAACTGGAGCTCTTGATGGTTCAGTAAAGGAAATGGGGAATGCTCACACCCACTTATTTTTATTTTTAAATGGACCTGTACAACAGCATTGCATTGGTGCTAGAATTTCTCTTGGCCGTATGCTGCTAATGAGGCAGGTATGCTTTTGCAGTCATTTAACTTCATCCAGTTAACCAGCATGCAAGAGAAGGTCATTAGAAAGCATCACGGCCTTAGGCTTTTATGAGTGAACAAGTGATGACTGCTCTGGGTCTTGCCAGACACAGCAGTGCTTCAAGAGGTGCTCTACCTTCTGCAGGAGACCTTGCTTCTGACAGGAATGAATTCAGAGAAGCTGAAGTAAGTTATCGATAAAAAGACTACCACAGCGGCCTCTAACTCACTAGCTTCCCCAGGGGGCCTGAGATGTTTCAGGTTGCCAATTTGGACATCCACAGACGGTAACTGCTACAGCAGCAGCTGAATTGGCTCTCTCGGGCCAGATTGCTCCCTTCACTGGCAGACCTCCCTCCATGTATCTGTTTGTCAAACCAAAACCATGTTCAGAGAATGCATTCATCTCTGCTTCCTGGACCACCAGCTAGACCAAAGCATGGGCTTGGAATTAGATGATCTTTAAGGTCCCTTCCCACCCAAACCGTTCTATGATTCTTTGGTTAATGGGGTAGTGGCCTAGCTGTCCTTCAGCAGGCAGCTTTGACCTTTCAATGCTGTTTAGCTGCCACCTACCTGCTAAACTCCAACAGCATCTCAGCCTTCCATGGGAATAGTGAAGTGTTTTTTGCACCTACCTGTATTGCTTCTAGAGAAACTATTCTGAAAAAAGGTGTGGAATGAGACACCTCTATGCCTGATGACCCAGTGCCTACCAAGCAGGAAAGGGGGAGTCCTAGTGACAGCAGGTGGGGAATTAAAAGCAAGTAGCATAAGGAGAACAACAAGAAGAGAGCTGCACTTAGTTAATCCTTCTCTCCCCCTCCCATGTAGCTTGGGAGGCAATAAGACGACTTAAGTAAACGACCCCAACCATAACAGACACAGCTGAAATCACTAATCCTAGAATATTGGGTTGGAAGGGACCTCAAGGATCATCTGGTCCAACCTTTCCTGGCAAAACCATGTCTAGACAAGATGGCCCAGCACCCTGTTCAGCCAAATCTTCAAAGTATCCAATGTTGGGGAATCCACCACTTCCCTGGGGAGATTATTCCAAGGGCCGATTGCTTCATTGTGAAAAAGTTTCTTTATGTCTGATCAGAATCTCCCCAGGAATAACTTGTTCCCATCACCTCTGGTCTTTTCCATGTGACTCCTTGTAAAAAGGGAGTCTCCATCTTCTTTTTAAATACTGGAATATGGTGATAGGGTCTCCTTAAGCCTTCTTTTCTCAAGGCTGAGCAAATCCAGTTCTCTCAGCCTTTCCTCATATGGCAGCTCCCCAGCCCTTCACTCATCTTTGTGGCCCTTCTCTGGACCTGCTCCAGCCTGTCCACATCTTTTTTTGTATAGCAGGGGTGAGAATGGAACACAATATTCCAGGTGGGGCCTGACAAGCGCTGAGTAAAGTGGGATAATGGCTTCTTTCTCTCTGCTAGGGAAGCCCTTGTTGATGAAACCCAGCATTTTGTTGGCTTGCTTTGCTGCTTCATATGGACAAAACTGCACCATACACGCTGGTGCAAGTAGCCAGTAAGGTCTCCTTGAAGTGCTGAAGAGCACCAGCGGCAGGAGGGGTGGTTTAACTGCCCACAGTCATATCTGTGCCTGGAAGAGCCACCACTGTGCTCTCAGGGAAGCAGTTTTGGTTTTCCAGTAACAGTCAAGCTGTTGACTTCTTCCTTTCCTACTTTTCAAGAGCTGCCTATGTCAGAATGAATGTCAAAGGAAGTAGGAAAACAATCTGAGTTTGGTGTATTTAATACTTATCATTTGCTGTCACTTGCAAAATAAATTAGCATCCAGAGTTCCCCTGAGGTATCACTGTGGAGCCCTTCCCGTAAGGGCAAGGAAGAGAGAACTGCTGGCCTGGTTACACATACCAAGACTTTGTCAAGCAGATGTTGACTCTTTTAGCCGAATGACTGTTAGCCAGTGAACAGGAAAGTCACCTACCTTGCTCTACAGCTTCACTGCCATTCCCTCACAGCACCAGCACAATAGTCTGCTGTGGATGACGACCAGAGGGCGCATGCTGGAAGGAAGCTAGTCCTCTTGGTGACATAAAGGAGAGCTCCTTCCTGAAGGACAAAATGCTGAACCACAGATGTCCATAGTCATGTTCCAGCTCACAACTGCCGCCTGTCCTAGAAAGGGTGAGCTTTGGCTGAATGTTCATCAATACCACAGTACTAGTACCCAGTTGTGTCAGGAAAATTAACTAGCTCCCTCTTCAAAATCACCTTTTTTTCCCCTCCCACCCTGCCTTCAAGTACCAATGCTTCTAAGAATGGGATGCAGCACTTACACCCTGCCAGCCTCCTAGCAACAGCCACCATGGAAGGCCCCCTTCTTCTGCCAGACTCCACATAGGTGCCTTAAAAAACACACAGCCTCAGCCCAGTAGCCTACTGACTTGTTAAAATTCAAGTAAAGACTAGAGCAAGATAGGCCTCAGGGAAGTAATGTTTTCAGTATTGAAAACTCACATTTTCAGTATCAGTCACCAAAGTCCTCTTATTTTTTTCAGCTTCAGCAGAAAGATCAGGACAGCCAACAGTTCATCTGATTAAGGCTTGTCTTAAGCAACTAAAAGCTTTAAATTAAACTCAAGTCAGACACCAGCTGAGATCTGCCTGACTG
>JAVSBS010022724.1:0-11487 GCA_033124195.1 Coracias cyanogaster | reverse complement strand
CAGCTCAGCAGCCCCAGGGCTCTCAGCCTTTCCTGGGCACAGAGATGCTCCAGGCCCCTCAGCATCTTTGCAGTCTCTACTGGACTCTCTCCAGTAGTTCCTTGTCTCTCTTGACCTGGGGAGCCCAGAACTGGGCCCAGTACTTCTGAGGTGGCCTCACCATGGCAGAACAGAGTGGGAGGAGAACCTTCCTCAGCCTGCTGGCCACACTCTTCTTCATGTACCTCAGGACACCATTGGCCTTCTTGGCCACGACGGCCCATTGCTGGCTCATGGGCAACTTGTCCCTCATGACTCCCAGGTCCTTCTTCACAGAGCTGCTTCCCAGCAGGTCAACCCTTCACCTGTACTGGTGCAGGGGGTTATTCCTCACCAAGGGGCAGGACCCTGCACTTGCCCTGGTTGAACTTCATGAGGTTTCCCTCCACTCAACTCTCCAGCTTATCCAGGTCTCGCTGAATGGCAGCAGCTCTGGTCTGTCAGCTGCTCAATTATTTAAATCAATTAAATTAATATTGCAATAGTCACTACCAACAGTAGCTTGTTAAAGTGAGCAGATTGTAGTCTCTACACATTGATGCTGGTGGGAAACAGAGCTAGTCCATTAATGGTTGGACTTGGTGATCTTGAAGGTCTCTTCCAACCAGAACAATTCTATAATTCTATCACCTTCCAATCTTGCTGTTTATTTTTCTTTTTTTAATGGATGCCTGGTGTTTATCAAACCCTGATGTGTTGTGGTTCTCTTTCTAGTGACAGAAGCCTGCTGGAAGAAGAACTTCAGAAGCTCATTGAAGCTTTGATTGAGAATTTTCTCGAACCTGAGAAGAATGGACTGATCTGGCGCTCTGCTTAAGATCTCCCAGAACTGGTGTTGGAGGAAGCGAGCGCCGGCACCGCATCCTGGGGAACAAAGGAACCAAGAACAGATCTCAGTTTATTACGTGTGTGTGTGTGTGTTTTAAACAGCTCTGTTTTCATTCTGCCAAGAAGCAGCCTTCTTCTGTCAGGCTTTTCACCAAAGTCTGGCCTAGAAAATCAGGGTAAGGAGAGGAAAAGGATGGAATTTATTAGAATCATTTTCTGTCCTTTTGACCAAAAGACTAATTATTAACCCCCACCAAAGCAACTGAAGGTTTAAGGCAGCTGATCTCAGCCGCTAGATCCTGTCTGAAGCTCATTTCAGGTATTCAACACCTCATTGTGCGAGGAAGAGGTTTTTCAAATCAGGTCCTCATCACGTTTGAAGGAGCCGATGGCTCCAAGCTGACAGAAAAGCTGCTTCTTCCGAGCTGTTGTGCGCGAGTGTCGATATCGTCCTGAACCGGTCTTCAATTTCCAAAGCTGTTGAAGTAGAGTTCAGCGCTTAGCATTTCTTCTGTGGGCAGGTTGCTCGAGATGACATTTTTTCAGCTACTTAAGTATCCTTCTGTTGTTAAAGGTGCTCTTGCTGCGTTGTATTTTTCCTCTCCCTATCTTCAAATATTGAAACAATAGTGGCAACCCACACAGCCTGGCTTTGAGTTACTCGGTGCCTTTCCAAGGCTTCCGAAGGGGCAGAAATTGGACATTCCTTGGTGAAATTACCCATTCGAACCACTTGTTGTAATTATTTTTCATCCCACATCTCTGAAGGCTCTTAAGCTGCTTATATTTTTAAGAAAGGTTTCCAAAACTCAGTCATTTGAATGAAAGTTCCAGTTGGTGACTTTCTGTTGTTGTTTTCATGGCTTGAATTCACAGAGTATAAAAAGAACAAAGGAAGAAGGTGGAGGTGAGACACTGACACTATTAATTACTTCTTTTAGCTACTAAATCATGGTTATTTCTTTTTTTGTCATATCTTCTAAGCTAATTTCTGTTAGAAAAGCATTTTTCAAATACTCTTTATCTTCCAGGGCCAATTTTTAATGACTTCTCATTGTTTCCTACCTTCGCTTGAGTAGAAGGTGATGCTGTTCATCACTTTTTCCAAATAAATAGGCCAAACTCAGCAATTCTTCTGTAGATGTCTCAGATTTCAGAACATAAAAGCCATGTTTTTGGCCTGGAAAAGCTTTGACTGAAACAACTCTTCAAGAAAAGCTGCGTATTGAGGATAATATTTGTTAGTATGTGCTACTAAATTGCGAATAGAAGCCTTCAGAATAAAGCTCAGGGATGTTTGGACATCTCCCCACTTCAAAGTAATTAAATAATTAGATAAAACCAGCACTGCCCCCCGATAGCGAAGGCTACGTGAGAAGAAGAACCTCACGAAGCACTTCCTTAAGCCACGCTTAAATTAAAGCCCTTGTTTTGCCACTGTTGTTATATCTCGGAGTTTAGCCTCCATCTTCTCGTGCCCTTTCCAGCTTGATGCCGTAGGATTGCGCAGTGATTTCTTTCTTTTTTTGTCCGTGTCGCATCTAGATGGCTTGAAAGAGCACCGAGGTGTCCGTGCGGGTGTTTCACGCTGACGGAAGCTTTGCACTATAACCGTGGACGAGTATTTCGCTGTATATGGATGTACCTGTACTGCAGAAGGTCCGTGTTGCACAAGTTCTTCTTTAGCATTGATATTTATTTTTTATTTTCAGAGGGAACGTTTCGAAATCATTCTGCAATGGACTGAAATGTATCTCATGCCAAAAGACTTCTTTTTTTGTTGTTGTTTCCTGGGGGCAAAACAAGCGAAAGCCGTTAACGCTCAGACTCCTGTTGTCATCCAGCGCCAGGGAGGCCTCAGAAGGTGCTTCCAAGTGCTGCTGCGTCTCCTGCTTTTCACCCCAAGGTGCAGATCTTCATCCCAGCTGCGCTCAGTTTGCAGGAGGCTTTGCCGCTTGTTCCCCCCCAGCAGCAGATTAAAGCTTTAGGCGCTTTGGATTGTGTTTCTCAGGAGCCTCCGAGTAGCACGGAGGAGAACAAGTGACTCCTCGTCAACAAAGGGAACGCTGTGAAGAGCGCGATGGGGTGACGAGGCCGGTTGGGCGGCCACGGTAGCAGGTAGCATTGGGAGTTAACGTCCCGCGAGTTACGGTTGTGCTCCTACAACGAGTAGGAATCCACAATTTCCCGCAGAAATCCGCTTTGTCTTGGCGGGCGAGTGTTAGAAACGTGGCGGCGTGGGAGGAGAACCGCGGTTCTGTTCTCCAACTGGCATTCTTGGAAGTTGGGAACTGTTCATAGTCCATTTATTGTTAATAAACCCCCCCAGATACGGGGACTTGAGGCATGCGGGAACCTTCCCCAGCTTTGAGCAGTGAGTTCCAGCCGTAGCGGTGCTTTCGGAGTGACGGCAACAGGCACAACGTGTTGAATGTATTTTAAGGGTATAATAGAAGTCTTGCTGTTTTTGAACTGCTGCTACCGTTGTTTTCCTACTGTATTGGAACCGTTTGATATATTTATTCTGTTCCGTTTGCGGAACTCCTCCGTTATCTCCTCCCCTCGGATCTTCCTTCCCTTACTGTCAAGGATGGTGATTCTTATTTTATCGCCCCGTAACTTTGTTATACATCGTTTGAGGGTGTGTCGGGCTCGTGCACAACCTTCTTTCGGTTGTCGGCTGCTCTTTACTACTTTTCCGATAAGAACAAAGGCTTTTCAGACTCGAGCAGGAAGCAGATAAGAGATCAAAGTCCACCGCAGGTGGTGTTTCCTGAGCGCTTCCAGTTAAAATACGCCTTTCTCTAGGGTTGGTCTGCAGCAAGTCTTGGCTTAAAGTGTCACCAGATGACCAAGGATTTGGTTTTAGCATTCGATAAAGTTAGGAGGGCTTGGTTTGGTCTTTTCCCTTTTTGATGTGATGGGCTTAATCTCTGTCTCACCCAGATACGTGGTGAAGTTGTGGGTCCCTGGGCCTAGGACAGGACCTCTACAAGCACACGAGACGTGCCAGGCGAAGTCAAACGTGTATGATACAGAGCTCATAGTTGAGTTTTTAATTCTAGTTCTGATATAACATCCAGCGTGTGGTTTAAGTAGCTTCAGGTGCTGTTCCTGTCTCTCCTTCAGCACCTCTGAAGGATGTTTCCTACTGCAGCAGGAGTGAATCGTAAACTTTTGCGTGGAAGACAAAGAGGGAGCGTGTTTAACCCAGGAGAGCTTGACTGGAAGCTTCAAGCCTGGCTCTAGCTGTGAGGGGAAACACTTAATTTGTGCCATCCGCAGAGTAAATGAAGAATTTAAGTCCTCTGTGTTTCTGCTCCAGATGTTGAGGTGCGTTCTAACATGCAGCGCACGCTGCCCGGGGTTCCTCTGCCTGCCATAGGCAGTTCTTGGCTGCTCTCAAGCTGTGTCTTTGCTTGAAGAACATCTGCATGATGAAGTTTCCGGTGTTATTTCCCATTTTAGCAGTACTCAGGTAGCACTTTGTGGCCCTTCTTTGGCTCCTGAAGTATTAGGGGGTTTCAGCTCCCGGTTTGTTAAAGGGAGCTTGCTTGTGTGAAACTGTTGGAGCACTGAGGGAGAAGCCACGAGGTGGCATGATGGTTTTGGTCATTTGGGGCAGGGTGGAACCCTTGATCTGCTTCAGGAAGCGCTTGGATGTTCTCTTTACTTTTAGAACAGATATTGTCATCACTTCGTTTTGTCTGTCTCCCAGTTTTTACCCTCTTCTCTCCCCAGGTAAGAGAGGGGAGGCTCTTTGCATGGTGACGCCTGGATGGTTAGAGCCCATCTTGGTACCCAGGACATTTTCCACCCTCCCCTGCCCTTTGCGTAGCTTTGTACGAGGTGATGGAAGTATCTAAAGTTGCATTGTTCTTGTCTAGAACCCTGAGGAGCTCTGGATCTGTACCCAGTGTCTGTTCTTCTGTAAAACTAGGGTGTACCATGAAGACAGAGTGAGAATTTGCACTTTTCTGGAGAATTTCTGTGTGTTATTGCTATGTGGATTTAGCTGAATGAAGTGTTATAAGTAATAAAGTATTCTCTCCGTAGTAGCAATCCTTCGAGTTTCTTTGGTCTTCTTTAGTCGAACACTATTGCCCCCAGAATGGAGCTGGTGGATATACAGTTCCTGACTTGTAGGAGGAATAGTGACCATGTGTCAGATACCTAAAGCCCCAGAAAGAACCTGGAGCCTTCATGGCAAAGGGGTTGGAACTAGATGATCTTTAAGGTCCCTTCCAACCCAAACCGTTCTGTGATTCTATAACAGCATTTCCTGAAGAAGCTGTTCAGAGCCTCATCCTTCTGATGACGCTAAACAAGGTCTTTCCGGTCAAACTGTGACGCTTGGCTCGGCAGTGAAGGTGTCCCAGGGCATAGCACCAAGAATTGACAGGCTAGTTGGGACCTCAGGTAGCCACTGATGCCACCATGGAGCAGGTGGGAAGAGAGTTGAGTGTTTGGGGCCATAGAATGGGTGAGCACAAGCCAGAAGAAGGAGACGCTGGAGTTTGGGGGGGTTTGGCTTCACCAAAAGAAAGATTTCAGCTTCCTACATGGAGACCCACTGGGAAAGCTGGTGAGAGAGAGAGATTGTCCTCTTGCTGGTCCCTCCTTAGGAGATCAGCCTCTGCTTGATATTTTATGGGGTTCTTATGCTCAATGTGAGGGTGGTGGGAGCCTGGCTGTGGTTGCCCAGAGAGGTGGTGGCTGCCCCATCCCTGGCACCATTGCAGGTGAGGTTGGCCGGGGCTCTGAGCAACCTGCTCTAGTTGCAGATGTCCCTGCTCCCTGCAGGGGGGGTTGGACCAGATGAGCTTGAAAGGTCCCTTCCAACCTTCTATGATTCTGTGATTCTATGATATGATTTATTAGGGAAAAAAAGAACAGAGTTGGAGAACTTTAACCCGTTCCATGAACATTACTGGAGATATGTCTAAGAGAGCCATCATCCCACACAAGTCCTTCAGCTCACACAGCTGCCTGTGGTGGACACAGTGGTGGAGCCCACGCCGCTGGCTGCCACAGGAGGTTGGGTTACGTATGACATGTGTACGTACCCGGCTCTTCCAAACCGTAAAGCTGCAACAGCGAATCCGAAATAAATTAATATTGTTGAAATTAATGAACTGAGAAATTGAAGTTCACATCACTACACGAACAAATTTATTAATATCTGTTGTACATAAATTAATGAGAAATATCATCATGGCAAAAATTAAACAACACTAAAATTAAAGGCGGTTGAAATTACGTTTCTACCAAAGAGTTAACTAGGAGCAAAGCTGTGGTTGTTGGCATCTCAGTCAGTATCTGTTAAGAAAAAAGTGATAATTCTACAATTATTAATTCGTCAGGTGTATTAAATCTCATGTGTTTTTATGGTGCTTCCTCTCCAGAGTTGAGGGCAGGTGTAGAGCACGTGGACTTTGGTCTTAGCAAGTCCTTGGCCCACTTGGTCCTGCTGTTATAATCTTGGAAATGCGAGACAAGGTCTCGGGGACCGGGAGATGTTTGAAGAAGGTTGGACTAGATGATCCTAGAGGTCTTTTCCAACCTGACTGATTCTCTGATTCTAAATGGACATTTTCCGCCCCAGGTGGCAGGTTTGGGCATGCAGCGGTGGTTGGTGGGGTTCCCTCTGTGGGGACATCCCCGGGCGATGCCTGACACGACCTCAGCTGGTTCCTCAGCTGTCAGGATCCTCAATCTCAGCCCCACCACGGGCACGGGCATCAGGACGCTCCCGCCCGGAGCCTCCTTTTGGGGCGTTCCTCTGGGAAAAGCGCGTGTCCGTGGTCCCTCGGTCAGAGGACGCCCTGGAGGAGCATCCCCGGGCTGAGCATGGCGGGCGCTCGGAGCAGGACGCGCCTTCCACCAGCGTGCTAATAACGGCTGATTTCTCTTCTCTTTTTCTTTTAGCTATGTCTGGGCTTGTAGTCCCGCCAATGTAAAGTCACTTTTGTTTACCTACCGTAGCACCAAGCTCCCGAGGACGGGCTTAGGGGACAAGTTTAGTACATTAAGACATGCTGATGGAAACAGCAACCTTCACACAGAGTCAGCAGCAGCTCCAACCGCTCCAGAGGAGGAAAAAACAAAAAACACACAAAACAAACAAACAAACACACACAAAAAAGACTTTGTTTAAAGATTTTATTTAAACTATTAAGAATCTACACGCAAACAAGCTACTTCTCCATGAACAATCCCATTTTATTGACTGAATTTTTCCTCATATTTTCACATTTCTCAGTCCCGAAGAATAAGGAGGAAAAAAAAAAAAAAGCGACGCCTATTTTGTATAAAGTTTCTGATTACGTCTTGGCTATGTCTAGTACTTGCTATGTGTTGGGAGAAACTTTGTGGATGCACCATTTTGATTATCATGAAAACACTGACGGAAAAAAAAAAAAAAAACCGCCTCCGAACATTTTTCTGTACTCATAACTAGATTCACAATGGTTGTGTATCTCTATAATGTGAATTTTTTTTTTTTTTTTTTTTTTTTTGGTTGGGATAAAAAAAAAAATTAAAAAATTATTAAAAAAAAAAAAAAAAGAAAGAAGGGGGGGCCGAGGAAGGTGAACGAGCCATCAAACTGGAAATAGAAAAACCAAACAAAACATACAAAAAATACCAAACAAACACACAAAAAAAAACCAACCCACAAAACAACAAGGAAAAAAAAGAGGATGGATCGATGATTAGAGCGGCCGAAGGAGCGGGGCGCGGGGGTGGGAGGGTTTCTCATTGCTTAAAACTTCATCTTAATTGACATGGAACTTTGTAACTTATTGTAGTTAGAACTCGTAACTTTGATATGGGATTCTCTTGCCTTCAACAAGCACACTGACAGAGAACAAAACCGCGGCTGTCTGTTGGGTTAAAAAACAAGAAAAAAAAAAAAATAAGGGAAAAAAAAGAAAAAAAAAAATTATACTTCCACTGCTAGAGCTTCCTGTTAAGCAAGTGTGATCTGCAACATTTTTTCAACTTTTGCTAGCACTGTATACTCTTGCATTCTTAGGCTACTGTGAAGTCTATGTTTCTTGTACCAGAAAATTGTCCTTTTGACTTCTAGCTCCTTCTTCCCTACTGTGTTTTGTATGTGGTTATAAAATCGTAGACTTTTGTGATTTTGCCAAAGTTGTAGCTAAATATTTATACACTTGTCTTGAATTTTTTTCCAGATCCACTTAAATATTTAGAGAAAACAGACAAACAAACAAAAAAAAAAAAGGCGGATTTTATTCCTTACGGAGCCCGTGAGGGATAAAAGAGTCTCGCTCATTGCAACACTTTCTTTCACGTAAACACTTGCAGTCACTAAGGGAATTTATTTTGTAACATATCAACTATAAATATTGTATTTATCTTCGAAAATTTTGTATATTGCTTTTCATCTTTTTTTTTTTTTTTTTTTAATTTTTTGGTTTTGTTTTGTTTTTTTGTACGTATCGGTTTTTGTCATGGCCTGGTATCGTGATGCTGAGAAGAGCATTAAGCCAAGACCCGCTGCCTTCGTGTTTTTCTTTTAAAATAAATCTAGTGTCCGTACATTTCATTTGTACTTCATAAAATTGCTGTTATTTAGACTTTCCATCCTGGCGAGGTTTTTTTCCTTTTTTTTTTGTTTTTTTTTCCTTTACTTTTTTCAAGGAAAAGTCAAATTCATTCTTTATTTTTGTATTATTTTTAAGTTATCAGAACAAATGATTTTGGGGAAAAAAAAAACAAAGCTGTTTGTTGTATAGTCCAATCAAAATTGTGCCAGACGGCTGTAACGATACGAGTGGAATATGTGCATGTGATACAGCCACAGAAAAGACGAATCTATTTTGTGGTTGCATTATTTTTTTCCTTCTTTTTTTTTTTTTTTCTTTTAATTTTTTTTCCTTTTTTTAAAAAAAAAAGATTGTAAAAGGTCATTTTTAGCCGCCACCCATGACTTTGCCACATAGCTGAACTGTGTTTACTGGAAAAATTCAGAGGCCTAAAGTTTAAAATAAATTCACTTCTGATGTTTTAATTAAAACGTTTGCCACATTAACTTCTCCGATGCCTTAAAAGTGAACTTCTTTGCAGAACTTTTGTGCTGTTTTATCACAGGCTTACACCACAATCGTTAATCACGACTTCATTTGGATGATTTCTGGTGTAAAAAAAAAAAAAAAAGAAAAAAGAAAAAAAAAAAGAAATGAAGCACAAACCTGGTGTACAATTCTATCACTCCTTTAAGTGTCTATTTTCTGCTGCACTCTGCATTCTCCCGAGCCCTGCACTGGTTAAAAAAGACCAAGGTTTCACATGAAATCGGGATCACACATGATTTTTTAAATGTTTGGCGTTTATTTAGGTTTCTCGGGTTTTTTTTTTTTTTTTACGGACCTTTTTTGTAGGTGACTGTACTTTTTAAACTGGAATGACCTCCGCCATCCACCGAGGCCGTCAGTGCCAAAGCCACAGCGACACAAAACGGGGAGTCTGGGGCATCTTTTTTAGTTGGTTTCTTTTCATTTTTATTTTGCACTAAATAGTCGGCAAACCACGTTGCAAACTGCAGCAGAATTCAAGTTGGAACCAAAAAGGAGGGATCTTTTTTTTTTTAATATATATATTTTTTAACCTTTCTTTCTTTCTGGGCAAAAAAAAAAAAAAAAAAGCACATTTTTATTTTATTCTATTTTTTTTTTAGTAAAGCGTTTCTGAAAGGGTTTAAGGAACGATACAGAGCTGCGACTTAGCTACGTGGAAAAGCCTGAGAAGTCACTTTGGAACTGAATTGCCTCCGTTCTATTTTGTCCGAGTAAAGGTTTTTTTTGCTCTCCAGAAGAGGTCACGTGTACATGTTAAGAAAGTTTGCAAGTTTCTTCATAAATGCGACCTGTTTGTGTTTTTAGATGACGTAGTCGATGCACTCATCGCTTCATTGTCTCCAGAGGGAAAGCTTCACTAAATGGTAGATTTTACTGTTAAAGACCCTACAATAAGATTGTTTTATCTGTACATTTTTTCATATATTTAACTGTATAAAAAAAAAAAAATGTTCATTTTACACAATATTTAATTAAAGTATTTCTTGTCTGTGAATTTCTTTTTTTTTTTTTTAAAGTAATTTTATCCGGTTTGATTATTAAAAAAAAAAAAGTGACTAAACACAAAAAACCAAGCGACGCCACACTGGGGGTTTCATTTCTAAACAGCAGAATTCAGGTGTGACGTCTCGGTTAAGGAAAAGCACAATCCTTGGCGCGGGTTTCTCGGTGCCCTGAGGAGGAGGATGATGATGAGCAGGAGGTGGATGAGGAAGGAGCCCTCCGCTCCGCAGCCTGCCAGCGACTTGGTGGTGAAGTTTTTAACCAAACCTGTGCTTCAGATGATACACTTTTTGTAACGTGAAGGTAACAGCAGAGCAATTTTTATTATTATTTTTTTTCCTTTCTATTTTAACACCGTATTGTGAAGGCCTGTAAACAGGAAAAGCGATTTTAAACACAGCACAACCCAAATTTTCCAGGCGGCCGATTGCCGCCGAAGGTCGACCTACTTGTCCCGTCAGTGCCGCTGAGGAAGCGACCGCTTTGGCTAATTAGAACCGCACAAATATTTCACCCTCTGGAGCGCGGGGCGTGCGACGCCCGGAGACACCCAAACCCACCGAGGTGGGTGGGACTCAGCCTCCGAGCCCCGGGGCTGTTTTGTGGGAGATGGTTGCGACGCCGAGCCCGGAGGCGCAGGTTCCCCAGCCCGTCGTTGCGTGCCACCACCGGAAAAAAGGGGCGTTTGCACCGGCACCGGGTCTGGCTGCACGAGCAGAGCAGGGAGCTGGCGCCGCGAGGTTTATCCCGTCGCTACCCTGCTGACAGCTCCGAGAGGGCACCGAGACACGCCGAGCTGCCGAGTCCACGTGCTGGTGAACGTGTCCGCGCTGCCGAAGGACGCGCCGCAGGCCGGAGTCTCGCCTTCGTCGCCTCGTGTTCCAGCAGCCGAGCGGTGCGGTGAGACAAGAAGGTGCCGTTGGCTGCAGAGTTTACAAAGAAGGAAGACCGGGATATTTAACTCTGTTTCCTTTCTTCTCCATTATTTCCATGGTTTTTATGTTAAAAATGTAGAGTGCTTTGGATTATTATTGCTATTACTATGCACTGGCAATTGTTCCACTTTGAGTGTCTGTGTATCAACCAGTGGCATAATCAGATGCATCCTGCTAAAAATTAAGATGGTTCCTAGGGATGAAAGTCTGCGTGGTGCCTACTGGTGCTTTTCCTTTTAGGTTGATTCCAAACATTTGAATAATGAGCAGCTAAACTTCCGGTGCAAAGAAGAAAACCCGTACGATTTTGTGCTAGGACTGACGTGCCTCAAAGCCGTGGAGATGCGGCGCTGAGGCCTAGGGGTTAGGGAGACGTTCAACCAAGGTTGGACTAGATGATCCTAGAGGTCTTCTCCAACCTAAACGTTCTATGATTCTGTGCTACGGTTTCGTGGTGCCCTGGCAGCGCTGAGTTAGTGGTTGGACTCGATGGTCTTAAAGGTCTCTTCCAACCAAGAGGATTCGAAGGCTCTATGATTCTATGACAAGTCCTAGAGCAGCCCACCACCTACACCACG
>JAVSBS010022723.1:0-33300 GCA_033124195.1 Coracias cyanogaster | reverse complement strand
ATTGTAGACTATAATTTGTAATAAAATAGTCAATAGAATGAAATGCAAATTGACATGCTGCTGTAGTTTGGCACAATTCAGTGCTGCGAGGTGATGAAACTCATAGTTTACCATACCCAAATTTTCTAAACTTAGAATTTCTTATTCTAAATAAGGGACTATATCAGCTATATCTGACTATAGATGATTTCTATGCTATTAAAGAATAGATTATATAAATTAACATCAATAAAAGTGTACCTGGAAGCAAGTAGGCATCAGTATTTCAGGAAGTATGTTTTTAACTTCCCTCTCTCTTCCTCCGTGTATATTTATTATCTTTCAGTGGGGTTTGAAAATTTATTCACATCTAGGTTGAGTGCTCAGGAAGGTTAGTGATGGAGAATATCCTGAATAGATCAGTAAGGCTGTAATGAGATGAAAAGAATGCGATTTGATCAGCAGGTGTTTTTTGAGTTTGGCCTTTGACCATCTGTTGTATCCTGCTTTTGGCAGGAGAAAAAAAGTTTA
The DNA here is from genome assembly GCA_033124195.1 of Coracias cyanogaster. Taxonomy (NCBI): domain Eukaryota; kingdom Metazoa; phylum Chordata; class Aves; order Coraciiformes; family Coraciidae; genus Coracias; species Coracias cyanogaster. Next base: position 32,790 of record JAVSBS010022723.1, on the reverse strand, counting down.
AGATGTGTTTGGAAGGTCAGGGATTGCAGGTGTGATGTGGTGTTCATTTGAAATGTTTGTGTCTACCCTTTGGATTTAAATGGCATCTGTCTAGAATTCTCTTAAAATTATGGTCCCTTTACTGTTGAACATAACTGACTCTATTTCAGGCAACCTTCCAGATTTGAAAGTGTAGACAGAAACACAAGCTGCCAACTGTACCTCACAACTGTTTACATTTTTGCTTTCTGAATCTGAACCCTGGAGGCATGCTTACATGTGCACGTAAAACAAATGTGTACAGAGGATGACTCTGTGCATCATTCCAGCACATGTCTGTGTCCCAGATTAAAAAAAAATGCTACTGTTTTGGTGCACTTGCTCTAAAAAGAGTGTAGATTTTGGTATGTCCCTTTTGGACCATCAGCAAGTCTTTAAAGAAATGGCATTGAGTTGTCATTTAATGCCTGAAATTTTTAAAAACCCATGGTTGACACTTGTTTTGAGAAGATACTGGATTGGACTAGATGACCTTGGAAAGTCCCTTCCAACTCGATGCATTCTATGATTTTAAAAGCATTTCACATGTATGTGTGTCCCCCGCAGCCCTGCCTCTGTTTCTTTGGTAGTAATTATTGGTGGGAAAGGAGGAAAAACTTGCAGTGGAATGAACCATTGTTCTTGAAGATGAGTGAGCTCGGTCCATCTGCAGTCATGCTCATGGCCATGTGTAGACCCTGGCATTTGTCCAACTCCATGGCAATCTCAATAAGGTAGCTGAAACGTCAGAAGCTAACCCAAGAGAGGACAAGTGAGTAGTTCTGTGCCACTTCAATCCCTCTGACCCTGTAACAAGCTGGCTCAGGGACCACTGGTGCCACCATGATGCAGAATGAGCACACACTACTCCCTTGGGCAGGGAGAAGATGGGCTCTTAAAACCCTCAGTTCAGAGGAGCCTCAGCAACATTGTGGAACTGAACTTGAAAGACTGCTGGTATAAACTCAGTGTTGTGAATATTTAATTTGATTGTGGTCCATCTATATTATCCTTGTTTGTATGTGTGGACAGAAAAGTTCTTACAACTGCATGTTCTTGGGCTTGCTTTTTTATGATGGTATGTGATTTAACAATGTGTTTCTGCCTATGCCTGTAATTAAGAAATGTAAATAAGCATATGAATCACCAGTATGGAGAGGGAGTCGTGTTCATGCTTTGCCTGATCAAAAAGATGTTATTTAGCCTTCAGTGTATTTCCATCTGAGGATAGTTATTAATAATACAGAATTATTCTAGTTACACCAAATGGTGTTGTTAGAGTTCATTTGTAACGTTTTGTAATTGGTAAGCTTTCCAAGTTTGGCTCTTTAAATACACTCTGAGTGTGCTTAGAACTCTTCCTTTTCAGTATCTGCTCACTGAGCTTATTACAATGAAGAGGAAAATAAAATGGCTTCTTCAGGATCTTTTTAAAAAAAATCAGTTTCAAAGCCTTTCTAAGTATGCATGAGGTGTTAGTGGAAAAGCATTTTTCCAAACTTGAAGTGGCTCTTAAATATTTCCGATATTTTAAAAGCCCAGACTGCAAAGGAGGGATTAAAAATTACAACCCTAGCGCTACTCAGAGTTGCTTAGGAAGCAGTAGATTTAGGAAAACAATTTTCATTCTAATGCTTCTTTTTAAGGACTGAATTGTGGCAAAAGCAGGTACTGGATATACTTGGCAGATAACTTCTCAGAAAATCAGTACCAAGGCACAGAAGTGCAGAGGATCATTGTTTTATTTTTTGGCATATAAATTTTTAAACATGTATTTATATATAAACACCCCAAATTCTATCTTATGTGTTTTATGTGTGTGTATGTATATATATATATAAAATATATACTTGTATCCTTAAAAAAAATGTTGCTGAGTGAGGGTAGCATTCATTGCTTTTCCACAGTGAGAGGTTTCATAAAGCTGATGGAATGGAAGAGATGTGAAGCTGTTGGTTTGGGTTTGTGCCTCCTTTCTGTTAAGAAAAGAAACTAAGGTAGAGGGGCCAGCCTAAGAGGGTTCTTGACTTAAAAGGTGACTAAGAGTGGCTTTAGAATAGTAGCCTGGTAGTTATCCCAGCCCTGTGCTTTCAAGACACTTGGTTGATGAAGGCAGCATGATGGATGATGGACTACTCTTTAGATGTCTGTTGATATTACATTTTCATGCTGAAGTTAATTTAATTATGGGCTAAATGTAAGTAATGCACAATGTGAGATTTGCATAATGCATGACAGCCTTTGTAGTAACTTATGTTCTGCAGTGAGACCTTGCGTTTATGGTATGTGGTTCAGTGGAAATGCCTCGCTGCTCAGTGACAGAAAAGGAACTTAATAGGAAAACAATAGAAAATATTATGTCATTACATAAATGTGTGCTCACTTTGAACCTTGCATGTGGTGTGCAGGTATGGTTGTTCCCCCTCTACCTTGCAAAAAGAGTATGGTAAAGGTGGAAGAGATACAGAGAAGATGACAAGGATTAACAAAAATACTGAATGACTTTGGGGCAGAGAAGGACTGAATCTATGACTATTATGGAGAAGAAGTAGTAGAGAGGACTTGATGGATCTCTGTAAAATTGAGCAATGAATGCAAAGATAAAGAACTTTGTTTCATTACAAGAAACCCAGGATATCAGGTGAAAGTAGCAGGCTTCAGAATGAAAAAAGCACCTATTTTGTAACATGGAATGTTCTTCACTCTTTTCACAGGATGTCCATAGTTTGCATGTGAAAACTTCGTGGACAGACTCTTGGTTTGTGGTGGATTTCTTTCACAAATCCATAAACATTGCCTCTGGTTAAGGACATTAAAAATAGGTAGTGATTAGGAGAGTTTATTGATGTAATATCACTGCATGCCTGCTTAGTAGTTCTGCTCTTGTTGTTGGCCACTGGGCTATGGGACATCTCTGCTCTGTCCAGATACAATTTTTCTTATATCTGCTTTAAGCTGGCATAAGGCAGCGCTGCTAGAAAGTCACACGTGTTTCCCCTCCTTTCTTTTGGCTTGGCGAAACATTCATGCAGCTGCCAAAGGGAACTAGGACAGGGAGTTGATCCTAAATGAAACAAGCCCAACCAGAAGTGTAAATGGAGCTCAGTTCTGATTCATTCATGGAAAAAAGGGTTTGTTGCTGGTGTAAGTAGCTTATACAGATCTAAAAAAGCAAAGGCCAAGTTTTGTTTGTACATGGATTCTTAAAATCAAGTTTAGAGTTTTTTGTAAAAACTTAACTATTTTGTTAGTGGTGTTTGAACACTTAAATTTTTTCTCACACCAAACCTCTTAAAAAAAAAAAGAAGGAAGCATTTGGCTAAACTGAGCAGAACTGATGGTTTGTATCTCATCCAAATGATAATAAAAGTTTCTCTTTCCACACTAAAAATATGAAGAACTGGGTTTGAGACTTACTTAAAAGTTGCTGTAATAATAATTTGAATATTAGATATTTTCATCCTCTTATGATTAGAGCACTTAAATAGCACAATTATAAACCTCAGCTAAAAAAATAATCTTATTTTAAGACCATATGTGTATTGACTTTTTCCAGACTAGTATGATTATGCTATTAACTGTTTTGTGTAGGTGTTTACATCAAATACAAGTTCCTTAGACATCAGTTCTAGCAAGTCTTTTTCTTTTATGAATATAAAATATAGCCATGAATAACGTACCATTATAAGTGGTATTTGAACAGTTTATGTGAAATTCTTTGTGATGTTTGTATTTGAAATTAATTTTTATGTTTCCAGTTTTTACTTAGGTTTAATTTTACAAATCACTGTGTGAAAAACTTCCAGTGCAAAGTTATCTAAAGACCTAAAAATGCCTCCACGACCATCATCTGGCGAACTATGGGGCATCCACTTGATGCCACCGAGGATCCTTGTGGAGTGTCTTCTCCCAAATGGAATGATAGTGACTCTGGAATGCCTCCGTGAGGCCACCTTACTAACTATTAAACATGAACTCTTTAAAGAAGCGAGAAAATATCCTCTCTATCAGCTCCTTCAAGATGAATCTTCTTACATTTTTGTAAGTGTTACACAAGAAGCAGAAAGAGAAGAATTTTTTGATGAAACACGGAGGCTTTGTGACCTGCGACTATTTCAGCCTTTTCTAAAAGTCATTGAACCAGTAGGTAACAGAGAAGAAAAGATTCTTAATAGAGAAATAGGTGAGATTATCTTTATTTAAACATAACTAATCTGTTTAACTGGCTTCCCCTCTTCAAAATACAAATCAAAGAATTGAAATGGGTTGTTTGTCACCTGGGTCTGTGAGAGTTTGCATTTCCTAACTGTCAGTTGCTGCATCAAATGTCCAAAGACACTAATCATAGCAAAGCTGACATTTGTAAACTGTGAATTAAACTGTTCTTGATGTTCTGTTTCATTCACATGTGAAGTCTTTGCTTTGTACATATTTGTAGCTGCGTATAGGTTAGAGGATACTTTTTGCCTGTCTCTAATTATAGAGTCATAGGATCACTAAGGTTAGAAAAGACCTCTAAGATCATGAAGTCCAACTGTCAACTCAAATGCTACTGTGACTGCTAAACTATGTCCTGAGGTGCCACGTCTGCATGTTTTTTTTAACATCTCCAGGGATGGTGACTCTACCACTTCCCTGGGCAGCCTGTTCCAATGCTTCACCACTCAGTAAGGAAATTTTCCCCAATATCCTATCTAAACCTCCCCTGGTGCAACTTAACAGAATTTCATATCACTAGAGAGTGAAGCCTGTTCTGTTAAGAAGTTAATCTTCATTTAAGTTTATGGAATTGTAAATTCTGGATTTAATTACAAATCTTAAACCATGTTTGTGTTAGGGTATGTTTTAATACTGCTCTGTCTTGCTTAGAATGGAAAACTTCAGAAATGTGGTGGTTTTCCCCTGCTTTTCTACAAAAAGAGCATGGGGAAGAAGAGGGAAACAAATACCTGAGGTTGGATGGGCAGAGGAGAGACAAACTGTGATGTTTTGAATAATCTCTGGAGTGTCTTATTTTCTGTTGTCCACTGAAAAGGCACAGGGGGACTAGTGTATGTTCCAGCATCTAGATTGAGTGTCTAAATTCACATAGTGACAGCATACTTGCTCCATTATAGTTGCTAACAGATGTATGTTGCAGTGGTAGTCTTGTCAACTGGAAATACTTGTTCTGGGGTGCTCCTAGCTCTTAAACTATTTAGGAATGTATCATAGGTAAACTACTTCTGTTTTGTAAAGCTTAACCTGTTCAAGGCTTAAGGAGAACAGAGGTTAGCTCACCACGCAACAGGACAATTGAAAGCTTCCATTTGAACATTCGTGCATAAATAATTTATGCAAGTAATCTCATTGAAGTAAATGGAATTACATCTGAGAGAGAGAACTTCAGAGAAACAGACTGTAATTACATGACTTTATGCCAAAGAGCTAAGTTCAGTATTGAAGTGCTTGTCATGTTTTTAAGTAGTGTAGTTCATAAAAAAAAAATTAAATAGTTGTCATTCAGTTGTAAGCAAAGTTCATTATGGTCCTAGTAGCTACCAATAATCCTGCCAGGATTTTAGAAAAAATTGGACATCACAGCTCCTCTGGTCCTCTTAGGAAACTTGCTGGCTTCAAAGTAGGCTAATTAATGGCTCTTTTCCTCTAGGAGGAGTGTTAGCTGTGAGAGTGGTTATTTAAGACTTCCAAGATCTTCAGTGAATGTACATCTGTCTTCTAACCATGTTTTTGTGACTTAACTTTGTAACTAAGTTGTTCTTGGATTAAATAAAACAATTATGTGTACAAGTAGAAAGCCAGTGCTTAACACAAATATTTTAGGTTGTGTTTTACTTAAAGCATGCTTTTTATGTCACTGATAGCATTCTTTAGCCTTAATTATCAGTTAAAATTATTTCCTCATGTTTCTTTAATACTGTAGGTTTTGCTATTGGCATGCCTGTCTGTGAATTTGACATGGTTAAGGATCCAGAAGTACAAGACTTCAGAAGAAATATTCTTAATGTCTGTAAAGAAGCAGTGGATCTTCGAGATGCCAATGCACCACACAGCAGAGCATTATATGTCTGTCCTCCAAATGTAGAGTCTTCACCTGAGCTACCCAAACACATCTACAATAAACTAGATAAAGGTAAGAGAAATATTTACAGTAGAAACATAATGTATTTTTCAGGATTGAAATAAAAGATTACAGCTGGTGACTTATACTAAATGCGGTGCTAAATCAGTGATTTATCTACTAGCAATGTCTTACAACTTAAGCTATTCAGAATAACTTTTGATAGAGTGCAGATTCAAAAGGAAGAAAACACTTAAAATTACATGTTTTGCTATTGTAAGAGTTAAATCTTGAAAAAGAATGGTAAATACAGGTAATTCTTCTTTTTAATGGTCAGAAACAGTTTGTTGGCTGTGATTTTTTTTTTTCTTTGACATTCAGAAATCTGGAATTAAATGATACTAAATCTCTGAAGTATCTTGCAGTTCTCAGATATGAAACAGTTAATACTGTTTTCTTGAAGGCTAAATATTAGTATTCAGTTAGTAAAAAATATTCTTAACATCAAGGGGTAGAAGTGTGAATTTACTCAAGTCAAAAATAAACGGAACACATGTAGTTTCTTGCAGAAGTTGTAAACCTTCTGTCAGTTTGGGCTATGAATCTTGTCTACATCATCTTTCAGCATTATTGCAAGCAGTTCTCGAGGGTGGTGGGAGTTGTTTATTTTGAGTTATTTGTGTTTGATTTTTTGTTTTGGAACTGTATTGAATATTACAGGCCTAACATTATTTTACATTTAATCTAGGGCAAATTATAGTGGTGATATGGGTAATAGTCTCACCAAACAATGATAAGCAGAAATACACCTTAAAAATCAATCACGACTGTGTGCCTGAGCAAGTTATTGCTGAAGCAATTAGGAAAAAAACACGAAGTATGTTGCTGTCATCTGAACAACTGAAACTTTGCGTCATGGAGTACCAGGGCAAATATATTTTAAAAGTGTGTGGCTGTGATGAATACTTGCTAGAAAAATATCCCCTGAGCCAGTATAAGGTGAGTAACGTAATGGATTTACTTTGAAATACACTAAAATAATCCAAATTTGCAAAGGAGAAAAATGGCCTGTTTTATGGCTGACTTGCTTTATCATTAAATTAATGCAAAATATAGGAAGTAAAAGTGTATGCATCTTTAACTGGCTAATGCATTAGTGTAGCATGCATGTTTGTTGCTACATACTTCAAAAGGAGGTATTGAGAAAAGGTAATTTAAAGTGGAATTTATATCATTTATATCACTAGTGTAATTTTTCTTCTTTGAAAGGAGTAATTTACCTCTCACGTTAGTGATAAATCAGTGGTAAGTATCTTCAGAAATAACTCCTCTCTTGCCATCAGAAATCTAGGATATGCTTGAATGGGGTTGATGTAATATGAAGAAAACTCAGATGTTAAACTATGAGGCAATCATGGCTACTGTGAATCTTGTCCATTTCCCCTTTAGGGGTGGAAAAATTCTAAGCTATTTGATTTTCTGTTATGTCTGTCTTGAATCACTGTTAAATCTGGCTGTCTATCCTTCGTTGCCTGGGTTTTGTTAATGCTGTGAATGTGAGAAAGAACTGCTGAGAGAAGAGCTTCTGAGTGGCCCTCTGTGGAACAGACAACAACGTTACCCTGTAGATTTCCTGAGAGACTGCTGCTGCTTCCTCTTTGAGGAATGCATTGTTGTAATAAAAAGCTTCCATTCCTTTCTCTGAAATTGTTGATGGTCTGCTCTCCAGAGCAGCTGGGGAGAGAAGAGGGCTTGGAGGATCCTGTGTAATGGGAAAAGCAGTTCTATTCTATGGGAGCTGGGAACAAGTGCAGGCATACATGAATAATTTTTCACAGTCATCTTGAGATCAGACAGTGGACCTATTTGATCTAGTGTGGTTTCTTCAGAAGTATCTGCTATGCCTTTACTGTGGCCACACATTACACACTTTACTGTGGCTTGCTCATTACATTCCAAGGCTGGACATTGTATTTTGTGGAACTGTTGCCAGACAGGGCTCTCAGCACTCAGTCCTGTGTGTGTCCATGTAGCTGTACAGCTAGCACGTGTCAGAATCAGTGCTGAGCCTAAGGGAATAAGCACAACTGAACCAAAAATGAGTGTTTGTGCTCTCTGCCTGTGACAAGGAGTATTGGTCACCTGTGCGAGGTCTGCACAACAGGCTGGTACAGCAGCAAGTAATGCAAAAGCAGCTCAACTGCTTCCAGGAACAGCTCTTATCTAAAAGCAGTCTGCGTTTTGTGCTGCACCATACCAGAGGCAAGGAGTGTTAGGCATGTTGTTTTGTTAGCTCTGTTCTCCATCTCCAGTACAATCTTCCATTGTTGTAGAGGTTATCCCCTGAAATCTGTATGAAATGCTACCATGTGATCCTACCCAACAATGTATTTAAACTGTTGGATGTTATAACTAGAAATACTGTAAAGGGTGTATGTACAGGGACAATGATAAGCTCTTTGAATATGCTTTTATATTTTTTCCTGAATACTTTTAGGTATAGGTTACAAAGACTGTACACTTTGAAAACATACTAAATTTAGTTCTGTTTTCTTGCAGTATATAAGAAGCTGTATAATGCTAGGTCGCATGCCGAATCTGATGCTTATGGCTAAGGAAAGCCTATACACCCAGCTACCACTGGACACCTTTACAATGCCGTCTTATTCCAGGCGTATCTCTACAGCTACACCGTACATGAATGGAGAAGCTACAGCCAAATCCCTATGGACTATAAACAGTGCTCTCAGAATAAGAATTCTCTGTGCAACCTATGTGAATGTGAACATTAGAGACATAGACAAGGTGAGGCAAATGCTTTATGGCATTGGATGTGTTTTTCAGCAGCTCATGGTTTCCCTCTGGAGTTTTTTTGTTGCGTGTTTACATTGGAGAAGAAGTGTTATTTAACATGTTAGAAAATTAGACCACTTCGTTATTTAAATTTAAGCACTCAATTCTAGAAAATATGTTTCAGCATCTGAAAGCTTTTTTGTGTACTATTTAAAAGGTGTGAGTTGTGCTATTTAGCTAAATATTCTGCCTGACGGGCAGAATTCGGCTTGCATAGTTCGCCTCAGCCAAGTAATGAATAGATAAACCCCATATTTGTTATCTAAATCCTAAATGTCATGTCAAAGAATGTGTTACAGTAACTGGGAATACTTTTGATGAGGGGATGTGCTGCTATCTTTTGTTTTTAAAAATGGAGGTGTGCAAAGGTCAAGGAAGAAAGGCAGGTAGGGTGCAGTCCCATTGAAGTCATACAGCAAGCCTGGCCCTTTAACTTTCTCAGAATTCATTTGGTCTTTTCTTTCACTATAGCTTGGTACAGGAAGAACTGAAAATATATTCCGGCTTTCTTTAAAACTCAGTTCAAGCTTATTATTAAGAACTAGTTTTGCAACTAATGAGGAAGGCAAACTTTTTTTTTTTCTAGAAGGGTATGCTTATCTACTTAATTTCACACCTTGCAGAGAATGAATGAATTTAGGTTGGGCAGTGGTAGAGCTGTTTGGTTTCAGTTTTGGTTTTATGTTTTACTTGATGGAAGTTCAGGGGTAATATGTTGTAATCATAGCATATGTTGATAGCAGTGAAAAAAATAGTTTATAGTAACATTTCAAAGGTAGTACTAATATTAACATTGTTTTCAGATCTATGTTAGAACAGGTATATACCATGGAGGAGAACCTTTGTGTGACAATGTGAATACTCAAAGGGTACCTTGTTCTAATCCCAGGTAAGCGGAGTACTTGAATGACTATAGAGAACCTGACTTTCAGGGCATCATAAATGATAGCACTAAAGGCTCAACTTAGCCATTATTCAGGTGGAGCTCCATGCCTGGAATTCCTTGCCTGAAGCCTTATAAGAACATTTTTACCTAACACTGGATTTATAGATTAAATTAATTTAATTAAAACTAAGTATTTTGTGTCATTGCATATAATAGTATGGTTTTAATGAACAGATCTGTTGCACTTGTGCATTTGCAATTGCCTCTGAAATGCTGATATAATTATTAATATTGTGAAATCAGCATAGCTCTGGATGACTGAGCTCTGATTTAGACTGTGGATCAATAGCAGGTGTTCCAGTTGCAGGTTCAGATTTCACCTTTAGCATGAGGCAATGTGATGTAATATAACCTGCAAATTTATTTCAGTGAGGTTGCATAGTAGGTCCTAAAGCAGAACCACTGAATGTGGAGAGATGGGTATCACTTGCTAACATGGAAGTTATTTCCAGCTCTGGGCTGATTATTTTCAGGAGATTTCACCTACCATGAATATTACCTGGAAGAATAAACGACCTGAACTTAGAAGTGTCATTATTGTGCAAAAATGAGTTTTATATGACCATATATAAACATATTGAGAAAAAGTATCTAAAAGATGTCGAATTTGCCTGTAACTTTGACTAATGAAGACATGTGAGATTTCAGCATCTGCTAGGATAAGATGCAAAGTATGTGTTCAGCAGTATTCCTTAACTTGCATTTTCTGTCTGACTTTCTTTGAAAGTTTAAAAATGCATTAATATTTTTTTTGTCTCTACATTTTCTATTAGTATGATTAGAAGGCCTAATAATATATGCCATTATTGACAAATAGCCTTTCCTGAGTTTCCCCAAAGATAGATATATTTGAGCTTGGATATAATCCAAGTTGGACTGAAAATATGAATATAATAACTCAGAACTGTGTTATATAAAATGAACACAAAAGTGAATTAAAGTTTATCTGCCATTTTCTTTGTTCTTAAAGAAGGGCTTGGACAGTAATGTCTTGGTAAAATTCTGCTTTTAGCAGCTACAGACACACTGAAAAATTAATGCTGTCCTTGAAAGCTGCTACCCTGTCCAAGTGAGAAAACTCAGCATGGCAATCTGCTTAGGAAAATAAACTGTATTCCTAAATTCCTCTTAAAAAGCAGAGTTCTGCAAATTGAGAGGCAGAGTCTACCTGGAGAAGCACATGAAAACAAAATGTGTATTCCTGTAGAACCAATCTGTGCTCTTATTGCTCTGGTAAATAGACTAGTATCTGAGTTAGGAATACCGCTTTGGGTTGCGGTGTTACATTTCTGTGTTATATTCCCATCTAGCAGTTACTGTTTTATTTTCTAGCAGTTCAAATCTGAGTTCTGAAAGCTGTGCCAAATTTTTTCCCACTTGCATTTTTCCCTGAAGTGAAAAATATTTCAAAAGCTAAACCTTACATTAGTGTAGCACATATGCAAATTCATTATCTGTAGGTTATACCTATGCTGACAGTTGTGGTCAGTAGGTTTGCAAGAGTGAAAGTGAATGAAGCTATTACTAAGTTTGCAGGAATTGAAACTAATACGACTTTTTAAACAGTGTTGGTGCTAGAAGGCTAATCAGGGAAGTTTTGATTCCCAAAAGCAGTAGATGTGATCAAATGTGTGTAGGAGGACCCTTCTTCGTAAGATAGTGTATTCTTCATATGCGTACACAGTTTCGGTAGGAATAAAACAAATGCTTTATAGTATAACTGATTGAATGCAGTTGCTGCCATGCGCTCCTTTAACCTAGTTTTATTCTGCTTCTTAAACCTTACAGATGGAATGAATGGCTGTTGTATGACATGTATATTCCTGACCTTCCACGTGCTGCTCGGCTCTGCCTTTCTATCTGTTCTGTTAAAGGCCGGAAGGGTGCTAAAGAGGTAAAACACTTCGTGACATTAATGAACAAAACTACTTAAGTCAAGCTTGGGAAGATATTTGGTAGATGCTATCCTGGCAATGAGTCTTAGTCCAATGTTTGATTTAAATCTTATTAAAATAGGGGTTTTCCTTTTCATAAATCTAATTCAGACTACCACTGTTTTTGTCAGAAATTAAAAATGGGGGAAAAAGCTTATCGATTCAATGCTGTAAGTCATGTTTGTACCATATTGCCAGAAAAACAGATCAGTGTTAGTCTTTTGAGGTGCAAATGCTTTTAAACACAGGTTTCTAATCCTGTAAGTCACTTACCTATTTATTAAAAAAGGGCAATGATTATACTTGAATTTAAAACTAATTTTTAAAGAAAATGTTTTGCTGCTTTAGCATTTGATGCAAGATTCCAAGTAGCAATTTTAAGAATCTACACATGGCATCTAATTCTAGCCACCAGCATCATTTAAATTATAGGTTTGAGCGTGTCAGAGGTACTATACACTTCTTTGTCTACAACCAGGTTAATGAATCTTAAAGAACCACAGAATGGCTTCCACAACCTGCTTTCAGCTAATATGGGAATCTCACAGCTTCCACCTGACTCATTTTGCAGTAATTAATAGATCACACTGAAAAAAATAATATTTTAATCTCTTTAAGGAGCACTGTCCATTGGCTTGGGGAAATATAAATATGTTTGATTACACAGACACTCTTGTATCTGGGAAAATGGCTTTGAATCTTTGGGCAGTACCTCATGGGCTGGAGGATTTGTTGAATCCTATTGGTGTCACTGGATCAAATCCAAATAAGGTAAGTGTTTGCATGCCAGTTTCCTCTTTAGGAGTACATATTCAAAATATGCAGTATTATAATTAGCATCTTTCAACAGAAAAAGTAATTTAAATTCCCTTTATATAGGAAACTCCATGTTTAGAGCTGGAATTTGATTGGTTTAGCAATCCCGTAAAGTTTCCAGATATGACGGTGATCGAAGAACATGCCAACTGGACTATATCGCGTGAACTGGGCTTTAACTACAGCTACGCGGGGCTGGTAAGGCAAACTCCCCTTCCAAGATTAGCTACTAAAATATTAAAGTATTTATTTTACTCAGTATATTAGTGATAAATAAAACTTTTTCATGTGTCCTGATTTATCGTAAAAGCAAGAAATAAGGTTTTTTGTTTGTTTTGCAAAGTGAGTAATATATTCTCATTTCTTTATATAATCCATAAATTGACCTAATGCTTCACTGACCAACTGGAACACTTTCAAGAGAAACTGTCTTACTGTGCAGACTATTAGGACCTTTTTGACATTTTTATATCACTAATTCAGGTGTCTAAACTACTTAGTTTAACTTCTCAGAAGTTGTAATTCTCATTCAATGATATCGTTTAGTTTTGTTGTGATTTCATGCCTTTTAGATAGGCTTTCTTCTGTAACATAAAGGTGCTTATAACTCTTAACTGGCTATTCAATGGGCTGTTTATGACCATAAACACAGGGAATTTTGAGGAAGCCGATCGGCATACATGTGAGTATAGTCCTTTATCTCCTCTCTTCCATGAAGAAAATCTATGTTGACAACTGTGTTTTTTGTGAGGTTTGGAGCTTTCTTAAAAGCACACTTTGGATGATTAGAATGAGAAAAAAGAAAAGCAGCAAAGCTGCAAATACTATGTATTTAACGACAAGGCTGTGAAATTAGTTAGTATGTTTTACATTTTCATCTGGAGGCTGATTTAAAGACTTGGGAGTATCCCCAAGAGTTTTGTGGTCTGTGTGAGGAAGAGTCTCAGGAAAGAAAGTTTTGCGTGTGCCAGGAAGTGTGTAGGTGTCAGTGAGTTTCCAGTTTGGGAATTCTGATGATAATTTATAACAATCCCATCTCAACATATCTTGGACAAAGGGTTGTAGGCATTTGATTTCTCCTGATACTCTAAAGGAAGTCCATCAGAGTGGCTTACCTGCTTATGATATGTAGTGTGACTGAGCAGTTCTGATGGGCTCTTAAGTGTTTATGGACAGCCAGCTTCTTGGTAAATAACATTCCTTTGCTATAACACAGCCTATTACCTGGGCTTTTATATGCTCAATTCATTGTTTTGTTCCATCTGTAGGCAAAAATAGAAAACGGTGAGGAGAATAAGGTCTTACTTCAGTGACAAAGCAATGATCAAGTTACTTTACCATTAAAAAAAAAATCGAGGTAGAATAAAGTCTCAAATTATTGTCTTGTCTTTTTTTGTGATAACCCTTACAATACTGTAGAAGAGGTCATAGTGGTTAACTATGGATCAAGTCCATTTGTATCAATGACTAAGTTCAGAGGGAAACAAACTGTATCACTGCTTTGGTCTCTCTCATTCATGCCACTTCTCAAACCTCCTTGTTCTCTGCCCAAATCCTCTTATTTATTCTTTCTTAAATCATATTGAATTAAATTCTTGGTAAGTTTGCATATCACTATTATCTCTTAGTATTGTAGTTGTCCCCTGTCTCTTATATTCAGATCTGAAGCCAAACTTTCTATATTCAGGTACTGTGAATAGATGTTTGTAATACTAACTGTATTAGGGAGTTAAAGCAAAGTGGTGTTACTTATTCAAAAATCAGACCCTAGGTTACTGTGTAGCATTGGCCCTATCTGAAAGAGGTAAAGAAAATGCTTGTCTGAAATGGTCAATATCAGCAAAGCAGTCACTGAGGTATGATTTCTTTATAACTGTTCTTTGTTATGATAGAAAAAGCGTAACTGTTTATTTAACCTTGAAATGTATTACATTAAAAATCAGTTAATACTTATAAAAGATCATTTATAGGTCCATTAATCTCTCAAATAGGAAGGAATTTTCAAATATTAAATCTAATTTACTATTCCACAATTCATAGAATTTAAAATTTTTTGTGTGGACTGCAATAGGATAAATGCATTTTCGTTCTGGGCTTGACCTAAACTATAATCTTTCTGACCCACTATGCAGGTACAGTTTATACTTTTCTGACTTTAACTTGCTCTTTAGGATGACTCATTCAGAATCAAGATGGTTATGTACAATTAATCACTTAATATTAACTATTTGATCTTCTGTCACGAGTAGGGCGATTATGAAGTGATTAATCCATTAACTTCTTTACAGAATGACTCTGACTTTGCTACTTGCACTGTATCCATTACCACAAATTTAAGAATGTGTTCTAGAAGTTTTCCTGTGCCACAGAGTAGGCTTGAACAATTTCCTCCCACTTTGTTAAATCCAGTCCATGTGATCAGAACAGTCGTAAAAAAAAACATGTTGGCGCACTAAGGTCTTGCACTATCACACTATTAACAGGGAAGATACTAAAAATCCTGTCAGTTTGTTGATTCATACCTTAATATTGGCAGATAGAAGCTTCAGGGCTAAAATATTATTGTCCCGTGTAATGGTAGTGATCCTATCAAGAAGACACATCATTTATGTAATGAGATACAAATGTAAACAGATCTTTCAGTCTGAAGTAGATACCATGTGGTATAACCTGACAGCTGTTTCTGTATTTGCGCATACTCTTAGAAATAAAATCACTTCACTTTTTAAAGGGTGCCTTGATCTCCTATGTGGGAATTCCAGATTGTTTTTCGGATTTTTTTTGTTTGTTTTTTAATGCTAGATGCCTTGGAAAGACTTTCTGTACAAGACATGTAGGTGCTTCTGTTTCAAAGTGCTAGTTCAACTAGTTGAAAATTTCCATCAGCAAAACTGTCAGACGAAGCTATGGTTTTTTTGCTTATTATCTGTGCTTGATAGAAATTGTCTAAGGAAAGCAGAACAAGTCATCAAATGCTGTGGTTCTGCAGTTTAGACAATTTGAACTTGTAAAAGAGTTGAAGTCTTACGGTTTTGTAGTAGTAGGTATCACAGGCATGAATGAGTTCACTATAAAAACACTATTCAACTCTCGGAGAAGTTTTGGGATAGCTTCATCTTAAGTGTCAAACTTGTTTATTGCAGTTGTGTTTTATAAAAAAGGGTGTTAGTATAATCTGCTTAAGATTTCTGGTTTTTACAGTGCAATTGACTCTATAGTTGAAACCTCAAACTGCATCATTTCATATGTTGCTTTGTGAAAAACACATTAAATGAACTAAGAAATTGAAAGTATAGGAGAAAAATTTGCATGTGAGCTGTGACAAATCAAGTAGTAGTAGTTTCAATATCTCTGTGATTGGCCTAAGCTGGTTCTAATAAATGAAGTCTTAAATAAAATTAATTTTGGTGTCTACCGGTTCTGTTTTTCTGTGCTCTTTGGGGAATGTCTTATACTAATCCTGGTTATTATTTCTCAGTCTTCCTGTTACTCAGGCTTTTCTGCAGTGTTCTGCTTTTTGTTTATCTGTCTTCATCCCCTTGTGTTCTTTTTCAGTTCTGATTCTTTTTCACTCCTTTCAGCAGTTCTCAGCAATCTCAAAACAGGAGACAGAAATGACCAGTTTCATTTTGTGCTGCACTATCAGATGTCAACTGCTGCTATTCTCCAGACAGCTGATCTAGTTGAAATATACCTTTCCTTGTCCCAGTAGTAACTAAAGCAGTTGTAGAAATCAAAGGCCTAGGCTTTCATCTCTATTTTTAAATTTAAATTCCTCAGTTATACAAAAGGAAACAACAAAGCGGTGTTGCGTACGCTGTAAGTGTTGCTGTGCTCTTAAAATACTTTGTGTATGTTGTATGACAACAGAAGGAAATGCGTGGAGGGTTAATGGGCCACTTTTTCTCTGCAGAGCAACAGGATAGCTAGAGACAATGAATTAAGAGAAAGCGATAAGGAGCAACTGCGAGCCATATGTACACGAGATCCTTTGTCTGAGATCACTGAGCAAGAGAAGGACTTCCTCTGGAGCCACAGGTATTTAAAACCACAAACCAAACCAGGGAAAAACCTGTGTTGTCACAGTCAAACTTCACCCCATTCACTCCACAGATATGATTGTCTTGGATTTTGCTTCCTTTATTCTGTATTGTCGAGGTTACTGTTTTAAAGCATTCTGCATTCTATGGCTTGGTGCATAACCCCATGGAGAAGCGTAATCTGTTGATCAGTCTACACTTCCCTGTTGCTGCAGTCTGACCTTCATGCATGGCTCCTGACACCACCCTATGGCATCAGTCAGATTCTGCTGACAAAGGAAGAAAAAGGTGCAAGACTGAGGGGATGTAGTAGATGATTATCAAAGCAAAAATGACATTTTGTACATACAACTGTTTTCTCTTTCACAGACACTATTGTGTGAATACTCCAGAAATTCTGCCCAAATTACTTCTGTCTGTTAAATGGAATTCTAGAGATGAAGTGGCCCAGGTAACATTCAGCACTGAATTAGTTTTGAGTTTGAAGAAGCTTTAAAAAATGCTATTTTAAAGAAAACTTCTGGATGTTAAAAACATTTTGTATGCATGATACATTGAATAAAAACTAATAATTCAGGTTGCCACTATAACTGATCAGTCTGGTCCACAGTACTTTAGCTCAGTCATGGTCTTTAAGATTTCATCTTGGTGTATCACTTGAATCCTTGTTATGTTGCTGATTTGTCAACTGCAGTTAAATGTGAGGTTTTGTTTTCATTCTTTTTTTTAGTGAATAAAATAACAAAGTCAGTTGGCAACTAACAGCAAATTATTTGAGAGAGGACTGGCGAGTACAGAGCCTCATGATACCTTCTAGCAGCTGTGTATTACAGCTTTCTCCTAATCAATGCAACTGTGTAACATGCTTGGACTTGTTCACAGATGTACTGTTTGGTGAAAGACTGGCCTCCAATCAAGCCAGAGCAAGCAATGGAGCTTTTGGACTGTAATTATCCAGATCCAATGGTGCGAGCTTTTGCAGTTCGGTGTCTAGAGAAGTACTTGACAGATGACAAACTGTCTCAGTACTTAATCCAGCTAGTACAGGTATATAACATTTTTCTATACTTGATGTCTTGTATACATTCAGTGGTCACAGAGGCTTAAAATACAACAAAAGTTAAGGTGATGTGAAAAAGATGTCATCAAAAGTATGTATTTGCCTTGTGGATTGTTTAGTAGTAGGAGATGAAACGTAGTTAATTTTCTGTAGCACTGTGATTTTGGTTGTTGATATTCAATGCCAAAATTTTGCAGAGATGCAGAACTGTTCTACCAACTGGAACAGGCAGCTGTTTCATCTGTCCTAACATATGGGAAAGCATGAGCAGAAGCATCTCAAAATTTTGAGTGAGTTGAGGCTAAAATATTCAGTTAACAGTAAAGGAAGCATCAGATGCTAAGTTCCTGAAATAATAGAGGCAGCCAGAGCACTTCTGGCAAATATTATTGAAATCCTAACACATGCAAGTACTAATACCAAGGTCAGTCATTCTACAAAATTTAACGAAAAGCACAGATTGCTTTTTATTTAACTGCTTTTAATCTATATATTGTTAATAGAAATAATAACTGCAGCTGATAATTTTTTCTTTATCCTTAACTAGGTTCTGAAATATGAACAGTATTTAGATAACCAGCTTGTGAGATTTTTACTCAAGAAGGCACTGACCAATCAAAGGATAGGACACTTCTTCTTTTGGCATTTAAAGTAAGTTTAATATCCTGTCGTGAGATTCTAAAGGCTTGGCACAAGTGTCCTTTTTTTTTTTTTTAGGAAAATATTACCACTTTGTTTTATATTAGTTAAGAGTTTGAACGCATAGTTTGCTAACAGATGTCATCCTTTGCAGTTTCCAAAGCTAGTTAATAATAGATACTTAGTCTCATATTTCTTTTTATCTAATGATAATTATTGTAAAACCTGGGTAGTCTAAGATTACAGTAAGCCTCAGATATTGTTAGCTGTTTACAACTGACAGATTTCTGCTGTTTGAACTTTATTTTGTATGCCAGATCCCCCAGTAGTCTTTTCTGGAAAATTTTACAGATAATTGAGACCTAAAAAAAGCCACCCAGTTTGACCAGATAAGGCTTTGAAAAATAAGTGTTCATACATGTTAGTAAAGATTTTATCGAGCTTGGTAACCGAAATATATTGGTGTTCTTCCTTACTAAGTATAACACAGGCTTTTGTAATTCCTGGAGTTGAAAAGGCTGAGCATAAATTAGCCTGCAGCATACTGGATTGTAGCTAGGTCTCATCTAAAAATGCTGTTCTGAGATAGTGTGACCAGACACAGAAATAAGATCAAAGAATCTTTGTCATGCTTTCAGTTTTCTACTGCCCTTGGAAATCAAGGATAATGGAAAAAGTTGCCTCTAGTCAGAGGGGATTTATTTTAGGACTACTCAAAGACTGAGTAGGTAAGAACAAGGAGACTAGAGGGGCCACAGCCTGGGATTGGCTAAATGAGATGAGGAGAAGATGAAACAGCAAAGAGATCTGGAACTTGAATTGAAAGCTTGACACTTGCTACAGAGTTTCTGGGAAGCATAGATTTTGAATAAAGGCAAGACTGGAAAAGGATGGGATAGAGCAAGAAGGAATGGGGAAAAAGCCAGTACACTCTGTGTTGAATTAGTTGTAAATGGTATTGAAGGGTGATCAGTCAAAATAAGATGAGTTTTGTGAAGTCAGTACCAGTCATTTACCTGAAAAGAAGGATCCATAAGCAGCTCTCAGGAAGATGTTACTGGTATAGCTTCATTTTTTGGCACCTCTAAGTGGTCTTGTCTTTAAGCTATAACTGTTCTTCTTCTATAGGTCTGAAATGCACAATAAAACTGTAAGTCAGAGGTTTGGTTTACTTCTGGAGTCCTATTGTCGAGCGTGTGGAATGTATCTAAAGCATCTGAGCAGGCAGGTGGAGGCTATGGAGAAGTTGATTAACCTCACAGATATTCTCAAGCAGGAAAAAAAAGATGAGACCCAAAAGGTATTATAAATTGTCCACATGCCAAAAGTGTTGCTGTTGAGTCACAGGAGTTACTTAGAACTGTGTTTAATTTTATTAACAAGAAAAGTATTAATGCTCACTTCCAACAGTTAGTATGTTATCCTAGAAACTAATATTTTCTGTGTGCGTTGCCATTGTCTGCCTCTTAAGGCAACAGAAGTAAAGAGTTTCAATTTGTGTAATATGTGGCTAAGTGGAGTTGCTTATGTTGGAACTGTGCAAAACCACACTCTAAAGTGAAAATCTGATACTTACCTTCATTTAGATGTAATTAATGTTCTCAAAACCTGTGATTATTTATCAGGTACAGATGAAGTTTCTTGTTGAACAAATGAGACGGCCAGACTTCATGGATGCATTACAAGGTTTTATCTCTCCTCTTAATCCTGCACATCAACTGGGAAATCTTCGGTACTGTCTGCAGATTTAAGTTTGTCTAGACATTTAAGTAAATGCTTAATAATGTTAACATTAATAGTACTAAGGTTAAATGTTAACATACTAAATGTTAGTATCTTCAAAGTTAACTGAATAAAATTTGTAGCAGAGTAATTCATAAAGACTGAAGTAGTTTCAGTCTAATGGTTGAACGAATTAGGGAACGACATGACAGTTAGCTTTTTCTTTAAGGTGACAGGAACTGCAGTCCCTTTTCGACTTGTAAGGGACACACACTGCCAAAGGAAAATGTACAATATTTTCTGTTGGACTTAGTGAATGATTAATGTTGCTTACTAATATAAACTTACTCATTTAACTTCTGAAGCTGAAAGTAAAACTGGTTGATCATCAGTTACCTATGCATCTTTGATACTAGTTCAAAGAGCTTAAAGAAAACAGAGAACTTAGTAGAATTACAGAAACATGGTATGAGAATGAAATTGTGCCTGTTTCATAGAAACTTTCTCTTTTATAGGCTTGAGGAGTGCAGGATAATGTCATCTGCAAAAAGGCCTCTGTGGCTGAACTGGGAAAACCCAGATATTATGTCTGAATTGTTGTTTCAGAACAATGAGATAATCTTTAAAAATGGAGATGGTAAGGAAAAAAGTGTCATCCAGAAGCTACATATTGGTTTATCTTCCTAGACTACTGTTTAGTATTTTTTCTAAGCATATCAAGTACATAGGTTGGGAAAAATCATCTGAGCAAAGTAATTTTCCTTTCCAGGAAAATGAAGCATGCACAGATAAGTATCTGTCATGTAAAAATTTCCTGTGTTCCTAGATGCTCCATCTGGTGAAGTGCAACATGATACCTTTTAATACTTTGGGTTTTCTACTTGAAAATTTCTTCAAGATGTGTAATTTGTAATTCCACTGCTACGTTTTTAGTGTGTATTTTTAAACAGCTTTGAAATTGCTACCACAAATTTGTATTCATTCTCAAATATTTAAAATCTACTTTTCTCTATGGAGAGAACAAAACCTACACTAAACTATGGAAGCCTGATTTCCTTTAGACATACTTTCTTGGGGAAAAGAACAATGATGTAACAAAGTGTTCTGGTGTTATGAAATTTGCAATCTCTATGTATTTGACTATTCCAGACTTGCGTCAGGACATGCTGACACTTCAGATAATACGAATTATGGAAAACATCTGGCAAAATCAGGGTCTTGACCTTCGGTAAGCATTAGAGGCCATTTTCAAGCAATACTGTTCTTAATGGGTGTGCATTGGTTTGTTGCCCGAGATTGCTTCTGTTCTTCCAAGAGTATTAAGTGAAATGCTATAAATATGCATATTTGTACATGTTAGAGTAACTTTTAAATTTATTTAATAACCTTCAGTTAGCTAAACTACTGGTTCTGTAAAGATCATATTTTAAAAAAATACTTATGTCTCATTCAAGTGGGTATGAGGGATCTACATACCAGGAATGGCTGCAAGAGCTAGTACACACTAGCCACACTATAGTCTACTGATTCTATCTGTAGGATTTGTTTTGAGCAAGTTGACAAGCTTGCAGCCATGCTGAGCAATGACTTTGTAGTTGATATTTGCATTTCAATACGCAAAGTAGGTGTTACCCAATCTGATATAGGTGCGGCTTCTCCACCTCTACATAGTCTATGGGTACAGTAGCTTCTCTGGAATGCCATTCAGTAGAAACTATTCTGCTTCTGGAAAACTGATGCTAGACAGGCTGCACTTCCATATGTGTTTGCTGTAGGGTAGATTTTTAGGAGGTTCTCATTTCCTCATCGTGTAGATGAAAAGACGTATTTATTGGTCTACATTCTCTCATGCATCTGGGCAACTATATTGTGTCTAGTACTGTGACAAGTGAAAGAATTATGGTTTTGTCCAAGAATGGTTTGCAGAGTTACAGTTCACAGTGACCACATTGTGAAGGGTAGCCAGCTATGGAAATGTGCAAAAATACATCCTCTCCCACCTCTTGCCATCGTTCTCCTTAAAGAGGCAGCATGGAGCTTTAGAAGAGAAGTTGAATAGGTATGGTGTAACAGGCTGATTTTAAAAAAATCCAACCAAAAAAACCTCCAAGTTCTCCATGTGCTATACTAAAAGACTAAAATGAGCGTGCAAGATGAATCTTGAGCAAGCCATAGATTACACTAGTGGACAAAAAGAATCTTTCAAGGATCCAGCAACTCATGCCAATAAGGCTGCTAAACTGTGTTTATGGTACAGAAAGCCTAATGGTCCAAAGTTTGTGCCACATCCTTAAGAAAATAGACGAGTCTCACTGTTTTTTCTTTGACGTCCAAATCTGACTTTTATCTAAATACAAGTGTAAGTAGAGATAAATACACTTTTAGTATCTACAGATAATTTGCTGTTAATCCAGGGAGGAGAAGCCCACCTCTACAGCAACACCAGCAGTCAGCTCTGCCACTGGGTTACAGGTTGCACTGGTGTTCCTTAGTTTCTTAGGTCTAATACTAAGCCATGGTAGATTGTTCTGTTTTCTTTTCTTATAATGGCATCACAAAAAACCCTTTTGATATTCCAGTGTTCCTAGAAGGCTATTTTACTCTTGGTATGACACTTTCACTCCAAAAAGGAAACTTCAGGAGATAAAAGAGCTGCTTTTAGGTATATGGCCTTCTCTCCCAAATTTTTTAGCAGAGGATGTTAAATATAGTAATGGCTGTGTTTCTTTCAGTCTTTTAATAAAAGACTGGTTTTGACTTAATATCAGATAAAATGTGTTGAACAAAGCAGAAGAAATACATAGTTTGGGGGAGGGTGAGGGAAAGAGACCTTTCAAATCTAAGGGAGGCAGAGCAATTAACTTCCACTTTTAAAGAGAAAAATGGCTATTGAGATTATCCTTTGAGTTTCACTTAGATTACAACAAAGTGATTTATGATGCTTTTTAGAGAGTCCATGAATAAATATGTTTACAGTTCATTAACATCTAGATAAGTTGTAATGTTGCTGACTGTAGGTTCCAGTTACAATTCGTAATTGTACTATTTGGAAACTAATTTTGAAGGTCCCATGCTGGTTTTATATATAAAATATTAACTGTTGCTCATTTACATTAACCCATGAAATCCTAATACTCATTTTCTGAATGCTTAGATTCTGTCTCTAGTACTTCACTTTGAATGTAGTTGAACAGATCTCATTAAATCAAGCCGAATGCATTTTTAAAGGTTTTTCCAGTGTATTCCCCAAGGCCTCCAAGAACATGTTAATAAAATTTTGCCTTAACCTTTTGTCCTTATATAAAACTGAAGAATGACATTGGTGGCTACAGTGGCTGACATATTACTGTACTATTATCTGTTACATTTTTTTCCACAAGACTAATGATAATACCTATAAACTATTAAAACAGATTTTCATATTCTAAAGTAACAGATGACACTTACCTGATAAGGGTTATCAAACCTGCCTGTTTTTTGCTGTCTTAAAACTTAACTCTTAATGAAAAACCCCAAACTTTCATCTTTCAGGATGTTGCCTTATGGTTGTTTGTCTATTGGTGACTGTGTGGGACTCATTGAGGTGGTGAGAAGCTCTCATACGATCATGCAGATACAGTGTAAAGGAGGCTTAAAAGGAGCACTACAGTTCAACAGCCATACGTTGCATCAGTGGCTCAAGGACAAGAACAAAGGAGAAATGTGAGATTTCCTGTTTCTTGTTTTTCTTGTTCATGTGCTCTTTTTGATGGAAGTTTCAAGAGAACCAAAGTTCAGCAAGTGGGAAATTATGTCCATCTGGTCTTGTTAGTTTTTTTTCCTCTGCCTAGTATTCCTGCTTGTAGCTCTTCTCATGAGTTTGGATAGTTCTGTGACTTCTCAGCAAAAAAGTTGGAGGCAGAACTATGAAGTCTGTATTTTAACAGTAGCTCATCAAAAAGCAAAACTGCTGGCCTTTAAAAGGGGGACAGTCACTTTAATCACTAGTTTACTGTTCTATGGCTTAACTCCTGTTGTTTTCAGTGTGCTGAATTTCTTCTGTACTTTGATAAAGTGATTGATATTCTGTGACCTCTGCTTCATTGAGAGAAGATAGTATAAGCTGGCTCTTCCTTAATGGGGACAAAAAAAGAAAAAAAATCTGCACTTTTGTATTAATAGAATATCTGTAGGAAAATGTTTCCCTTTTTTTATTGTCAATAGGTATGATGCGGCTATTGACTTGTTTACACGTTCTTGTGCCGGCTACTGTGTTGCTACCTTTATACTGGGCATTGGTGATCGCCACAACAGTAACATCATGGTAAAAGATGATGGACAAGTAAGATGTGCTTTTCTAAAACATAGCCTAGTCATCTCTCACTTGGATTTTTTAAAAGACAAACTTGTATCAATCTGAATCATAAATGAATGATCAATTTTACTATGACATCATTTAAACAAGGAATTACTAATATTAAAATACCTTTCTGTCTTTCCAAGCTGTTTCACATTGACTTTGGGCACTTCCTTGATCACAAGAAGAAAAAATTCGGATATAAAAGAGAGCGTGTGCCATTTGTCTTAACACAAGACTTCTTAATAGTGATTAGTAAAGGAGCCCAAGAATGTACCAAGACAAGGGAGTTTGAAAGGTGAGTGTTTTTAAAGTGTTTAACTTCCAGAGTATTTTGTACCTAAAATGCACTTTACTACTGGTGACCTTTAATAATAAGATCTTTAACTGAGAAGTAGTATATTAAGTGGTTTGCAGTGGGTATGTTCTGATTCTTTAGCTGAAGATCAGCCACCCACTTGTAAATCAGCAGATGATCTTAGTGCTTATATGACCTTCGGTTCATGAAAGCTCACTTCAACTTTGCAAGGTCAGCACACATATGAATAAAGAAATTTTTAAATACCTATTTGGCTTTTTAAATTATTTAACACTGAAAATCCTCTTGGGATCGCATAACTGCAAAACTTGAGAATTCTTAAATATCAGGTGTAAAGCACATCAGAACCTTGCTGATCACTCAGCAATACTTCTGTCTTCTATACCTGCTATGTTATTAGCTCTTCAGCTAGTCTGTGTAGGTTCTGACATTCTGCAGAACCTCCTAAGAAAGGAGAACTTTAAACAATAAATTTGTTGATGTAGTCATTCTTAAAATCTGTATTTCCAGAGATATAATTTTTGAGGTTTCAATTTTCATCTTAATTTTATTATTAGGAAGACAGATTTTTAAGTTATAGTGTCTTATCTGAATGCTGTAGTTTTCTGCATTTTTTTTTTCCTTAACTTGACTTAAATTAGTGATTGCAGCATAAACAGGCATTTCTCACCCAGTGTTATGATACAGCGAATGCCTATCTTCAACGCATTTTCCAGAGTATCTAAAGAGCAACAGCTATTGCCCTCATAAAACTACAGGAGAAAAGTGCTGTCGCTACAGGTGATAGACAGGAAAGCACTGTTTGCAGCAGCATATCAGCAAATGTGCTTTGAAATTGAAAATGTCAATAGCAATGACTAAAATGGCTCTGGGAACTCCCATAAACTTCTGTTGAATACTTGCATGAATCACAAACAAGGTTTAAGGCTAGAAGGCCTGTCTTTAGTCTGGCTATTGTGTTCATTCGACCACTACTAATTCTTCCAGCAATGAAGATAACTGAAGTAGGAAAATGAGTATATTTTCTCAGCAACATTATGGTGTTCTTATTAGACTAAAGCTGTCTACTTTTTTTAGTGTACTAAAACTGAAATGGGGTTTTTTTAGTACCTGAAAACTCTTTTGGAGGTGGAGCAGTAATATGCATCTAATAGGGGAAATACACTGAACTTTTTTCCCTATCTCTTCCAGGTTTCAGGAGATGTGTTATAAGGCTTATCTAGCAATTCGACAACATGCCAATCTTTTCATAAATCTCTTCTCCATGATGCTTGGCTCTGGAATGCCAGAACTGCAGTCCTTTGATGATATTGCATACATTCGAAAGACCCTCGCATTGGACAAAACCGAGCAGGAAGCTCTTGAGTACTTCATGAAACAGATGAATGATGCTCACCATGGTGGCTGGACAACAAAAATGGACTGGATCTTCCACACAATAAAACAACATGCTTTGAACTGAAGTGAGGGCAAAGAAAACAAACTGATAGCCCACTTTGTGGGTACTGCACTGTTAATACCCATTAGCAGTAAAGACTGGTTGCATAGGAATTGCACAAACCATGAACAACATTAGAACTTATGGCAAGAAAAGAGATGAGATGTTCAGACAACTGTTGAAAAATAATGTAAGACAGGGTTTCAGATAGCACTAAAATTGTACACTTAAAAAACTAAGTTTTAGTTTAGTGTGTGACTTCATGTTATGCCTTAAGCCCAAAAAGGTAAACTTGGAAGAATGTTTTCTTTTTTCATTTGATAAGATAAATTAGAAGGAAAAATAAAATAGTGCTAGCATGAACACAGTCCATCACATACTACCTTAGATCTGGTACAGCAAGTAGCGACTATGCTGGATTGAGAAGAGTGGAAAAAGAATTCAAGTGATAGTGAATAATTAAATGCTGCATAGTTCAAAGATCTACAAATAATAGTGAGAGGACAGTGCCTTTTAAATGTGCTCAGAGGCATTAACACTTACGGGGGTTAGATGACCCTTTGATTTCTGCATCCGTCATCTGCACAGTTTCTGAAAGCAGTAGAAAATATACCCATTTGGTGTGGTGTTTTCTTCTGCTCAGGATTTCCAGGGGTGCAATTCATACCTTCACAAAAACTCCCTATCATCCCCCAAAACTGACTAACCTGGAAATTTAATGGTCAGAATTGGGTGTAGTGCAACAGTGTATTGTAGTGTTCATCTTAGGTTTGCTGTAATCTAACTTGAACTGAATAGATTTTTTCATACGTGTTTTCCAGAACCTGAAGAAAGGTGAGTTATTAAAATTATTGAAAGATTATTTTTTTATAAAGGCTATTTATATAATAGGAACTATTATTAATATATATTCTTTATTTACATGATTTGTCCAATATTCACTCTTAATTTTGCAGCCCAGTTCTATCTGTCTGAGACTCAAGTTTCCATTAACGTCACTGAAGGTGACCAGATACATTTCTAGGACCAAATTCAACCCTGGTGAAAGAGGACACAAATACCATTGAAGTACTGGGAGATACACCCACTAATGCCAGAGGTGAACTTGGCCTAAGTCTCTTCAAAAAATTTTGGGCATAACTTTTCACATTACTGAAGTGATATGCTGGCTATTCAAGGAATGTACATTTAAACCCTCAATCTTTGGGTCCACCATTTCTCCTCTTTCTTCCTCCTTTGGAAGTGGTTGTTTAATCCAGTAACAGAGAAATCAGAAATAGCAATTTAGATTTTCAATACTATCAATAATAAGCAGTTCAATTTACAGCAGATATGTTGGCTAGCTCAAAGCATGTGGAGTTACCAAACATTTTATAGCTTTGTCTGTTTCGTGTGTGCATGTGTAATATATTTGTAAATCTAGTTGTTGTCCTCTAACACAATTACAATGTGTGCAATGAGTTAAATTGGCACCACTTTTTGAAACTGTTCAGAGTGCTGAGGATTTCAGATTGCCCTTATACACAACTTCAGGTAGGACTGTTTTTCTAATTATTAAACAGTTGTGGCTTTTTTTAATTAGTGAAGCCCATGATTCTGAGGGTGATGTTCACCTTAACATTTTAAACTTGCTAGGTTGGCAGCACTTGGAGTGAATTCCAAAGGTTTGGGACTTTTGGGGGTTTCGCTTGTTCACTTGCAAACATGCACCAAGGTGCCACTCAGAAAGTGCAATACCACGTGTAATATAAAATATGCTGACAGCTGGTGTTAGAATAGAATATAAACATATAAATAAACTCTTTGTGCGGGCTGTACTGATGAGGTAATGAGTGGTTGGCTTCATTTAGCAAATTGTAATATATTAAAAAATGTGCAATCAATTACATTATGAAAGACTTCGGGGATTGTAAGGCTAAGACTTTAGTCTTTCAGGACACTTTCATATTTTAGATTCTGCAGTTGCTGACTGCACAGACAGATACTTGATGTTGTGGGTGGGGGAAACCTGTTTTTGTGAAAACTGTGGAAGCTCCAAGAATAGTATGGGGAATGTGAAGTTTTCTTTCCTTAACTCTACTGAAAATTTTGGAGTAGTCCAGTAGACTTCCCATTACTCTTTATTGACTGTTATATATTCATTTTTGTTCTTACAAGTATTTTAACTCCTGCTAACCTTGGTCATACTCCCTAGAGCAAAATTGCCCTTATATGTATTACTTTGCAGTTAGCACACTAATGGTTTAGCTCTCTTAAAACATGGCTCAGTTTCAATTTAAATTTAGTTTACAAAACCTGAAACCCTCTTGGTTGTGACTCAACTGTGTAAACCTGTTGCACAAATCATAGAATCATTCAGGTTGGAAAAGACCCTTGGGATCATCAAGTCCAACCATCAACCCTACTCTACAAAGTTCTCCCCTAAACCATATTCCCCAACACCACATCTAAACGACCCTTAAACACATCCAGGGATAGTGACTCACCAGTGCTGAGTAGAGGGGGACAATCACCTCCCTACTTCTGCTGGTCACACTATTTCTAATACAAGCTAGGATGCCATTGGCTTTCTTGGCCATTAGAATGCTACATTAGGTGCTATATTATCCTTGTTTATCTGAAAGAATGCTTTACCTCTTTATCTAAGAGATGGTCAGCCTTTTCCAGCCTGGATGAAAATATCTGTTCAAATTTATTCAATGTTATGAGCCCAACTTTTGTACTTTGTCCATTCCTTAGCATTTACTTCTGTAAATGTGAGTATAAATGTCTTTCAGTTCAAGCTTAGTGTTCAGCACCCTTTTTGCACAAACTGAAAGCTATGAGGTGTGAGGCTTTGTTTCTAGAAGTTACTGCAACTAAATGCTATGCATTAAACACTAGAAGAAAGGAACCTTCATAGGGATACAGACATGATATGATTTGTGATAATTTATAGCCTTTAATTTAAAGAAAAAAGTAGAAGCTCCTGGGCTTTAAGCAGTTCTTATCATAACCAGCATGGTCATTTCAAAAACAGTGTTCCCAGGAAAAAAATTCCTTTTTCAGCTTCAAAGTGTTCAACCCTAATTACCTTATCCTGCAATGTCGGTTTTGTGCTGTTGTAACTTCACTGAAGATAGTGGAGGTACTATTTACTTGGTATAAATGAGAGGATGTAATCTGTTCTCTGTATGAGAAATAAGATCTGCTTAGCTTACAGACTGCAAAAGCACTTGTAACTAAGCTCTAGATTTTTTTACAGCAATTGCTTGGAATTTGGAATTTTTATTTTTTAGCTATTCCCACTTCATGGAGATTTGAAAATGTTCCCTTTATTCCAAGAATCAGCTGCACAAAATACTAACTATCCTATTTTGAGTTTGGATTGAATCCGAACACCTTCCTTCTGCAGAACTTTTAGGACTACTAGAGCAAGGAGCCCAGGATGGTGCCATATGTTTTCTTACAAAGCATTAGGAAGTGGTGTTTTAGTGAAATACAAATGTAAAAACAGTAACTTTTTCAGTTGTGAAACTGTTTGATTTAATGACAGAACAGTCTTCTGGAGAATAGCTTTCCTTAAAAATACGTTTTGCTTTCCTAAAGGTAACAAAAAAAGCACCTGTTCAGGCTTCTATATGCACATTTTTCTGTTCTTAAAGAGTGCATTAGCAATTTTTTAAATAGGTAAAAACAGACTTTCAATATAATTTTTAAAATTAAAACAAGGCATTTACATGAAACGGAAATGGTTAGTGGTTTGGCATCTTGTGGAGAAGATATAAGCCTGCACATTAAGGGCAATATAGAAATTACTAAGCTTGTAGAGAACGTTGTATGCAATGACTCTGCTGTTGGTCGGTTGGTTTGGAGGGTTGTTTGGGGTTTTTTCTAGCTTTCCTTTTTATGGAAAATATTAAATGCCCTTCAGCAATCAGTAGCCCATGTTTGACAATTTGAAGGTATTTTCTTTGCTTCGTCATTTTATAACTGGCGCGTTCCAACATCTGTTCTTAATTGTGAATTCCTCCTGTTCTGCTTGTCTGTACAGGTTGCAGACCGGGGCTGGACCCATTCAAAAAACAAGTATCAAAAAAGCCCCTTGAAGTTACTATTTTGGTGATGTCTCTAACATCCTGAAAGTGCTTCAAGTTAATGAAAATGGTGTGGTATTACAGAAAGAATTGTAACTTGCTGCTTCTAAACTTTTGGGTTTGTTTGGTTTTTTTAAACTTTTCTCTTGTTTTAGTTTTACTTGAATGGAAGAACCACCACACTTAAAAAAAAAAAAATACTATATAGCTGTGGATGTTGTTGCAGATTGTTGAATCTCAGTTTAATTTTGCGATACGTGTTTCATACAAATGATGAATTTGTATATTTTTTCATGCTGAAAGTTGTCTCAGTTTAGATCAGGCTCTATCTGTCCAAAATGATCTGTAGCTCACCAGCCCTGCAGCTGGGGTGGGTTTGGGAGTGGGTTTTTTGGTTTTGTCTTTTTTTTTTTTTTTTCATCTGTATTGAAGGGAGGCCAATTGGATGTAGTTCTCCGTCTGCATACACTAACCAGATCTATAGGTGCTCTGGTCTTCGAGAAATTCTTATTTGACTTTATGCTGATATAACACTGATTTAATCAGAATCACTCTGGATTCACAACATCATATGAAATCAGAATTAGACTATATGTATTTTAAAGTTCTAGATTACTTACTTGACTCAGTATGAAAGGTATTCTTGTAGAGATGATTGTTTACTAGGAGCCCAGTTAAACACTTGACAATTTTACTTTGAAATAGCCTTTATTAGCTAGTCTTTTGAGCTCTCCTGTTCATAATTTCTGTCATCTTGTCCATAGTTACTTCCCAGGGTTTTTATGCTTGCTAGCTTAAATGTTTCCTCTTGCTACTTTTTCATAGTAAAAAGATTTGTTGAACCTACACTCAGGAAAAAGAGTTGCTCTGAATTTGCAGTACAGTAGCTGAGCTTTATGGGATAGACTCCTAAAAGTATGAGGTCTTGCTGTATTTGCACTCCTGACTCTAAGCCAGAGGTGAATCCCTGTCTCTTCTCTTCCTCTACCTTAAAAAAGGGACATGCCCGTAGCATAAGAACAACATAAAATATTTGTAAGAGAAGATCAATTGAAGCAATGCTCTGCCTGTACTTTGAAGCTAGCATCCCTATTCGTTTGTATAAATGTCTGAAGTTTAGGTGTCCTTACTGTCACTTCTGTATGTGATTCAATATTCCTTTGGCATAAGGAAGACAAAAAATACAATATTCTATCTTGACTCTTTCTGAAATTCTGGTGCCAGATCTCCAGTAGCTATTAAACTAGTTTAGGAACCATTAATGCAGTGTAACCACATCAGTTTTGTTAGGAACCTGTTCTAGTAAGAGAATTAATCACAGTTAAACCTGACTTAATTGCATTGCTGAAGCTACAGAAAGCCTAGTCCAAGTAGCAGTGGTTTCTTCTAAGAATCTTACGTCTATTGTAGCTTAGTTAATCCTTGAAAGCCAACAGATATTCAGAGCTTCAATCTCATTCTGTCTCATTTCTCTGGTTTAAGTACTTTTAATGTTTCCAGGCTTTATTAACAGTGTTCTATATTCTGAATTATCAACTGCCCCAGGCTGTCCAAAGTTGTCTTATTATTTCATTTGGGGCAGGGGAAAGAAAAGGAAGAGACTAATCCTTCTCTTGTATTCCAGCTGCTGTGGTTATTCATCTTTTCTTGTGAAGATAAATGTATAATTCATCAGCTGGGAGTATCATCCTTTCCCTTTGCCCTCTCACACCTCTGCGAGTTTTAACTGTGAATATCCACCTATCAAAATGCACTTCCCTAGTGAAGAAAAGGATTTAAAGTATGTGGCTGCAGTTTGATGGCCTGGATTGTCAGGCTTTAAATTTTTAAAGTATTGTTGTCATTGCAACTGACACCACAATTGCAAGAGTTTTCACAGAATTGTTGAGGTTGGCAGAGACCTTTAGTGATCGTCTAGTCCACCCACCCTTTTCTAAGCAGGGTCAGCTTGAGCAGTTTGCTCAAGGCAATGCCAAGTGGGGTTTAGAGTCTGTCCAAGAAAGAAGAGGCTATGGTAGAAGTATCTTCTTAATGTTTACATGAAATTTATTCTATTTCATTGCCTAATTGCCTTTCAGTGGGCAGCACTAAGAAGAGCCTTGCCTGTTGGCTTTACTTCTCTCCAACTATTTATATACGCTGATGAAATGCCCTTTGAGCTTTCTCTTCACCAGGCTAAATAGTCCTCAGCTCTCTGAGCCTTCTCTGATAGCCATCATTTTCATGGCCCTTTGCTGGACCTGTTCGAGTATGCCTATGTCTGGCTTTTACTGGGGAGCCCAGTGCTCCAGGTGTGGCCTCACCAGTGCTGAGCAGAGAGTCGGGATGAAGGCTCCCTTCCTGTGACCTGCTGGCAATGCTTTTCCTAAGGCAGCCCAGGATTCTGCTGGAATTTTGGATAAATAGAGCCTAGGAGGGTATAAACTCTTGATGCTATATGAAGCTGGTAGCAGCTCCATGGCAGCCTCATCAGGGATACTAATTATCTGGCAATGCCATGCTAGTACTACCCACTGGACATGCTGGGGCTCT
>JAVSBS010022719.1:0-41903 GCA_033124195.1 Coracias cyanogaster | reverse complement strand
GGGGAGAGGCGGGCGCGGCCGCGGGTGGGGCCCGGAGCCTCCCGCGGGTCCCCGGCGGCCAGCACCCGGCCCGCTCCCTGAAGGTTACGGGCGTCGACCTTGGGGGCTTCTCGCCCCAGGCCTGCCGCCGCCCGCCCGGGCGCTGAGGGGAGCGGGGCGCTGGCGGCGGAGCCCCCGGGGGTGGGCGGTGGGTGCGGCGGGCTCCGGCCGCCTCCTGTTGCCGTCCCCGCCGCGTCCGCGTCCTCGGGCGCGGGGTGACCGCGGCCAACGCCCGCACCTGCGAAGGGCGGAGCGCGGCCGAGGCTCCGCCGTCACCCCGAACAAAGGGGCCGCGCCGCGGGGCCGGCGGGGAAGGGAGCCGGGGCTGCCGCCCATCCCCTGGGCCGGGCTGGCCGGAGCGGCCGCGGCGCCGGGTCCTGCCGTGCGCGGCTGCCGGCGCCCGGGGCGGGTGTGCGCGTTGCGGTTCCAGGGTGGGTGGGAGAGAGCACGTTAAAAAGGCGTCGCTGGTAACTATAGCTTGGGCTTGCCTGCAACAAAAGGAAGGAGTACGAGGCGTGCCTCTTAAGTTCCCTAAATAAAAGAGCCCGGCAGTGCTCAGGTATTCGGTTAGGGAAATGGTTTGGTGTTCGCTTTGGGGTTTCTGTTAGATGGAAGCGAGTAGCTTCAGGTCCTTCCCCTTAATTGAGTCTCTTTCAAAATGAAGATGTTAAGTGGGCCATGCGTATCTCACGAATCACTTGGAGAGAGGTTTTTATGTGTGTTCTGTATCAGCTCAGTAGCATCATGGATCAGTGTGGGCAGCAAGACTACCAGAATGTTTATTTCTAGGCTCAAAATGACCCTAATGTTTTGTTTCAAGGTTGCATTTCCAATTCTGGTTGCAAAGAGACTTTGCGCGCTGCAGTGCAGGCCGTTACATCTCCACGGGTGGAAGCGATCTGTACCTTTGCTGACGTTTCCCTGTCGAGATAAGTTGTGGCGAGGTCTGCCCAGAACGGTACTGGTCATCCTTCGTCTTTTCCAGTGAAAGTTAAACTGAAAGGAGAGGAGCTGCATGGACTGTGTGACGATATCGGTACCCTATTAGTTATCAGGACAATTCATAGTGATTATAACTGCGTTATTAATTTAAAAATCTTCTTCAGCAGGCTTACCTGATAGCATATACCTCAACATTTAAATCCTGGGAAATTGTGAGCATTCTTAATAGAATGAAGAACAACCAGCCGTGTGATATGCAGATTCAAACCCTTCAGTTTATGCTTGTGAGACAGTTTGCTGAACGTTTCTCGCAGAAGCCTTCAAATGGTAGAAGTTAGAGGGGCTGCCAGTGCTAGTGATGCTTACTCTTTTTTCCCTTCATGTAAAAATGGGAGAATGTGACATACTGCTGCACGAAAAGATCCAAAGAAACCTTCACTCCCCGGCAGGAGCGGTCAGCTGTGGGGTCAAATGAGCTGTGGTACTAGTGAATGTGCTCCTTCACTAGTGCGTATCCTTGATCTAAGTCTTTGTTTTGTCATGTTGTTCTGAATTTGAGGAAGGGGAAAAAATACAACCATTTTGAGTTGCACATGCTTTGGCAAGGTTGAAATAATGTTGTCTTTATTATTTTCTAGACCTTAAGGAGGGGAGGATGTTAAGCCGTGAAAGAGAAAGGTGGAATGTCTCCTAGCTGTGCCTTTGTTGTAGTGTGTCACCTGTAGGCATGTGCTCTTTGCATAAGTAATCCATAGAGATAGGCATTGAGGGGAAAAAACAGAAGAGGGAGAGATGTGGCTGTGAGGATAAGGCAGCGTTGGCTAAAAGCAGCAAAGGAGGAACACAAGATTGTTAAATAAATGGTGTTGGCAACCTTGGAGTGGTCCATATGTCTTCTGTGTTCAGAGTGACTTCCATAAGAACAGCTGTGTTCTTCACCTCAGTCAAGTCATGCACTGACATCCCTGCAGGTACTTTTTCTAAGAGATTACTCTGAAACAGACTTGTTCTAAAGGAGCTTCTACTCCTGTTAAATTTCAAGTTCATTTGACTTCCAAGAAAATAATTGCTGAGGCAAAGGATGTTGCTGACTTAGAAACTGATGTGTGTCAATCTCTGCTAGCAATAATGTATGTATAGTGTCTTGTAAAAAGTTGTTTAGGCAGCTGCATTTCAGCTGATTGGCAATGGCATTAATTTCCCTGCAGTTTCACAATTGAAGAAGAAATAATTGCATGAGAAAAATCTTTGGACTTTGTGGTTAGGTTTGTTTGTTTTGCCACCCTAGCAAGCGCTGTAGGATATTGTGGTTCTGGGAATAAGTCGCGGATCATGTGTGTTCTGGACAGGGAACTCCCCACCCCCTTGAGAGTGCTTGCAGCCAGCTTCCTAAACTTCTAATGGCTCCAAGCTGTTGAAATTACTTTGCATCTAAATTGAAATCTATTTTAAGTGAACAAGGTAGTTTGGTAGGCTAGTGACAGCATTCTCGTGAACGCATTAGAGCCTGCCCACATCACACGCACAATTATGGGACAGCTGTTTTAAGTCACCTTCCTACCTTATGAAGAATTGATGTGACGAACCAGGAAAATAGAACAGTCGGTATAATTACTGTAAATTCACTGAAGGTTGTGCAAAATGTTTCACATTTCATAAATTACTAAGTAGGAAAGAAATAGTTATATGTTATTAGGCTGTTGCAGTACTTGAAATCAGCTCTCAGGGTAGTTCTAAAATGTTATTGGTAAGTCTTCCTGTCTGCAGAATCTGAAATTATTTATAGCCCTTGTGGTTGTAGAGAACTTAAGAGTCACTTTAACTTTAGAAAATGTACCTTGCAGACAGACCTGTTTTGCTTCTTGTCCTGTTTTCTTAACTGTTATGAGTCAGAGGGAGCACCTACCAACCAAGTGTTTGTCAGCAGGCACAGCTGCCTGTCAGGTCTCTTTGGTAGACGTGCAACTCACAACCATCAGGTTAGGCTCGTACTCTGAGTCTTAGGAGCTCTACACAGCGGCAAAAAAATTTCTGAAATTCCTACAGAAAGAATAGTTTGGGATTTAGGAGTGGGAGCAAGTTAGAGAGGAATGTAGTATAGGCTAAGTAACGCTGCTGTAGAAGGACCTGATGAGAGAATGGATTGCCTTTGCCTAGAGGGTGGCTCAGTCTTTACTACTAGTGTTTGGGTTAGGATTAGTTTTGTGTCTATCAAAATTCCCAGCACCTTTGGGGTAACAGATTTGTAACACTGAAGTGTCCAGGTGTGTAGGAGAGGTTAGACAACATAGAGAGGAGATGTAATGAAAAAGACAGTTACTATAGAGAATTCAAAATAAGCTGTGCTGTAATCAGTTTATAATGCTAATGTGGAGAGGAGCCAAGAATGCAAAGAAGGTAGCACAAACGAGAGTTGGTTGTGTAGTAACTCTGCAATCATTACTGTAGTGGAATTGATGATGCTTATTTTGTGATATTGGCTCCTTAGTTCAAGCAATTACAATATATATTGAATTCCTACCAGTACAGTTCATTTAATATAGCGTTTTTCTCTATAACATTTACTACGTCATTTGATGGAAGAGCATGGGAACGTCTGGTGCAGTGGCCCATGAGGTTTCTTTAAAAAATGGCATGTGAATACACTGTGTGACCAAATGAGTATTTCTGCAAATTATGGAAAATGTGATTTTGCAAAGGAGCTTGGCACCTTTAGGTGCTTAGTAGGTAGGTGACAGGGATCAGCCGCGCATTCAGGCTTCATTTTACTCCCTGAAATGCAAACTTGATACCCTTCTGTGCCACCGTTAGACTTGATCTTTAACTCTGATCTTTGTCTCTAGCAGTCTGAGAATGCTTATATAGAACACCCACATATAGGAAGGCAGAAATGCTTCCGTCAACGTCAAACAGAGTGCAGTAGATGTGGAAGTCTTCCAGGCATGAAACTTCTGTGAAGAACGTTACAAGCCAGCTACGTGTGTCGTAGTCCTTCTCTTGGCTGGTACGCCCGCCCATCCAAGCCCATCAGCATGGAGTAAAGCTTATCTGTCACTTCAGGGCTGTACCAGCGTGGTCCTGTTGGTAGAGCTGTGCTGTTCCCTGGAAGGGCTTTTAAGTATGCAAGTAGGTAATTCCAGCAACACTTTCTCCAGTGGGATTTATTTCAGATCACCAAATAAAACTAACTATACAGACAGGAAAACAACGGTAATGTGACAGACTTCTGCAGGCGTGCTGTGTCCGTCACAAAAACCACCCTTGACTGGTGAGGTCAAGCCAGGGAAGATACTGGAGTAGATGGACCCTAAGGCCCTACTCTAAGCAAGGCTGGTAGAAGCTCATCCTTAACCATCAGTCACTCTTTCCCATGGAGATCACTGTAAGCAAAATCAGATACTAAATTAAAGTGATTTTTCTGTGAAAGCGCTGTTTTGGTATGACATCACTACATTTTAAAATTTTTACACACTTAACCACCTAAACTAATTCCACCTTTGTCATGTAACATGCAAATAAAGCTTCCTTCCAGTCCTCAGAAGTCTTGTATTTTAAGAAATCCCACCCTCTTAACTGGTTTCTGCAAGGTCAAAATTTATATTTAACAATATCTAAATGTAAGAGCTTGTTACAATGCTTCAGTGACTGTTCCAGCATGGTCATGACTGATAGCTCAGTACACCTCACTGCAACCTGAGTTCTCTGGCTCTTTACACATTCACATTTTTGAAGTTGTCACCATTTTGCAAATAAATATGAAATTTGTTTTACATTGATACAGTTCACGCTGTGAAGTTGGTGACCACTGGTCTGTGCGAGCACCATTTGCTAAAGCACCTTTCCTTCATGCTCTGGGTTGTGTGTCTTTGGTCTGCTGCTGGCTTGGTGGCCTTCAGGTCCCAGTTCATTCATATGCACTGGAAGTAAGATATATAATAAACCAGGAAAACAACCTAGAAAGAAAATACTGCACTCTGGACTCCTTCTCTATACAGTCCAGTGTTATCATTCCTAAGTTAAAGAGCAGACGCTTTAGGCCAAATACCAGAAACCGCTTTCTGTGATGCAAGTTCACCCTCTAAAATGTTATTCAATGGTTAGCGTTGCAAGGAAGAAAAGATGGCTGCATGTGACTTTCATAATGAAATGAAATTCAGTGTGGTCTGCAACGTGTTGGAGTTACTCCAGTGGGGAGATAGCCACTAATTTGGATAAAATGCTGGTACTTGATTGTTTTAATCTGTTTAATGAAAACTGTGATAGGGAATAAGGAGGCTGCTAGTCTGAATCATTAGTTCGGTTTGCATCACTACTCATTTTGTTTTAGTGTATAGTGTAATGTAAAGGACTGTTTAGAACAATTAAAAAAAAAAAAAAGCCAAGACAACAAACCAGAGATGCACTTGTTTCAGAATTATTAAAAAGAGTGAAGTTGACCAAGTCGTCTTTCCAGGTACGATGCTTTTTCTAGGAAGAACTTGTCTTGGGTGTGGTTGTGTAACAGCAGCTGAGCAGGAGCTGTTGCTGCCTTTTGGATTTAGAGGAGTTAAATTCTAAATCTTAATCCAAGTTATTTTCTCAGTCTTCTTTCTTCTTGTTTTGAAAATAACTTGGATCTTAAGTTATTATCTCAACTTTTTACCCTTCTGCTACTGCTGTGAGGTGGAAATACTCGTTTTTAACCGATATATATTGCCTGTCCTCAGTGTCTCTGCTTTAAGGAATCCCACTGCAGTAATTGCCAACTGGTATTTCCTGTGTTCAGCACTAGGCAGGTGGTAATTTGTAGATTGATAGTGTTTTTCGAGAGGCCAGTAGCTGATCTACAAAATACTTTAGGAAAGCCTGTATGCGTTACTCCCATGCAACCGGCTCCCTGTCAGTCGCAAACTTTGGGAATGTTATTATTAGTTTTACTCATGGGCTTACAATTGCACTTAAGAAAATTATAGTGCAGCTGGTCACTGAAATGCTAGAATTTCTCAAGTCCTCTTTGCACAAGAACCAAAGAGTTAGAAATGTCAGGATTTGGAGTCATTTAAAAACCTTAGAAAGTCATGGTCTTTATTTTGAGAAACTTCTTTACTGTCTCTTTAAAGTTTTTAATTGGATCTTGTTGGGGAAGTTGATCTTTTGGGGTAATTTGATTTGGCACGTGTTGAACTTTTCTAGTAGAAGAGCATCTTTTTCTTAAAATTAAGTGAAGGTTAGAGTATATCTGTTGTATTTTTATGTCTTGCAAAGCTTGAGCTTTATAGCTTTTGCAGTCAAAACCTATAGAGGAATTAAACAACCTAATAAAAGCATTCTTCTCTGCAAGATGTGAGTTAGACTCAGACCATGTGTATAGTTCAAATGAGTTCCCTCAGACTGGAGTATGTTGAAGAGCATTGCAAAAGCAAACTAGTTCTAGTGCTCTTAAGTGTAGTATGGAAAATTTGAAGAAAACCATCCAGTGCTTGAGGAGCAAGCACTGTAATATATTGTAATCTTTCTAATAAATTTTAATGCAATTTTAGGAGGTAAGACTTTTTTACCGATATGGGAAAAAAATAATTCTGAGAGCAGAAACTGAGGCAGAAACAGTCTTCTAGCCAAATACCAGGATTATTTTTTCTTTAATATAGACAGTGATATGATAAAAGACAACATGATAAAATACTGAAATGGTCATAACTAACTCAGGTTGGCATAGTTATTCTTGGATTGTCAGTAGTTTGAAGGAGATTTTTCAGGAACATAATTTGTTTCTCAGCAGATTTAAGATGTTTCATGCTGACTGTTATCTGTGAACAACAGGAATAGTTTTTAACAACTTTAACTGTTCCAGACTTTTTTCAGGACTGTGTATGTATTAAGGTAAAAGAAATAAACCCCTGTAGGAAAAAAGCGGTAAAATTAGCTTCTGACTCTGTGGAGAACTGATGCTATTAGAAGTACCGCAGCTGAATTGAAAGGATGCAAGTGATGCAGCTGGAAATCAAATGTTTTCAGAAGTCAGCAGTAGTGAAGGTTTTGTAGGCCAGAGGAAATCCTATATTACATGCAACATTGGAAAGGTATTAAATCACCTACTTCTCTGTGGAATTTGAAAGTTACCATGTGGGGAAAGGAATACAGCTCACACTTGGTAGTGTTTAGTGTTGCAATGTGTAGAATTAAATCAATCAAATGTTGATAAAGATCTCAAATTCCATCATAGACAGACTTCTATGGTAGTTTTTCCCTGGAGAGACTGACCTTTAGAATAAACCAGATTTGGTCTCTGACCACCGCTGGAATGCCTTTAGCTTTTGCATTGTATGCCTGGTCATAGGAAGAAAGACATGCTCAAGACACATCCAGGGATATGCAATAGTATACCATCCTTAACAGTGCCTTTTCCAAGATTCCTTGTCTTTGGAATGTGATTACCAACCTAATTTTTCGCTTTTTCCATCAGAAGGTTTTGATAGCTGCTTCGCTTGGTTCCCCGTATAGTCTAAAATGAATGTTATGCTTGTTTCAGTGTTAAGAAATGGATCCATTATTTCACCCACATTGCTGTATGAAGAACATTTTATAGATAGCTGCTTCTGTTAAAACTTGGAACTTGCACACTTAGTCTTGTAAATCATCTAACGGATCTGCAGTGTTTTAAATGATCACGTGCATGGTAAGAGCTGTAAGAATTCAAATAGGAACAAAAGGCAATTTTAAAAAATTACAACTTTACCATCTGAGAACATTTCACTTGGAAATGTCTTCTGTGGTACTGCAAAAGAAGTATTTTAAGCAGGCCAAGATCAAAGCCACCTTCTACTGGCACTTAATGTGGAAATTGATACGTTGACCTGAATATTAATAATTTCGTACTACGTTCATGAGCTGAATGCCACTGATTTCTAGCCACTGCATGGTTTATGCCTGTAATATGTGAAATAACCATGAAACTCTACCATGGCCATATGATTGGCAAGTAAATATTGAACTAAAAGACAATTAATTGCCCCATTAGGTCTTTTAGGTCTACTAGTTTGACTATCAATTTTTCAAATTGTAGATCTATTAGTTTTAGAATAAACAGCATCTAAATATGGGGAGAGATCAGATTAAACAATGTTTCGATTTCATGGATGCTGTATTACCATGCAAGATCAGGTCTATAACCACTTGTGTCCTTGAATCACCTACTCAAAAGGTTAATTACAAGTTCTTTGTGTATTTGCAGACCAGTCTCATTCAGTGAGTCGTGCATATGAAATCCTTTTCCCTGGAATAAAACAAAAGAATCATTAGGATTTTAGGAGGAGCAATTTGCACTGCATAGAATGTAAACAGGAGAAGTTACTGGAACAGAATATGGCTGCAAAAGCATCACTCCTGCAATAATACTACAAAAGAGTACTTGCGCATTTCTAATTGGGTGGTAAAACAGATGGCAAAGTCATAAAATGAAGTAACTTACTTTGTCAAGTCAGATTTCAGTCATGAAATTTATTTCCTACAGCTGGATGGTCCCTTAAAGGAATAAAAGGAATTTTTCAAAACGCAAAATCCAACCTGCTCTTATTTCATGAGATTCCGTGTGGCTGGTGCATTGGTGCAGTCTGCCTGTGGGGAACGCTTCCCTGTACTGGTGAAGAGGAGACGGGGAATTTGGTGGTACTTGCTTCTCGATGTCTCTTGCTAATGACTTGTGTTCTGTCCCGTGCATTTGCATCGTTCATGCTGCAGCCAGAGGTGTGAATGTGCGTGCACTTGCTGGAGCACTTGTTCCCCTGTCCTTCATTGCCAGAAGCCGATTAATCAAATGTGATGGGCAGTGTATTCTGGTATTCCTGCTCTGCTGGTGTGAAACTTCATCCAGCGAGGCACTGGTCACGCAGAAGAAGGCAGTGCCTGCCGCGAAAACACTTTGTTTGAAAGCTTAAACTTGTTCTATGTTAAGAATTTCATAGGAGTGTTATTCAAACAAGGCTTCTGTGTTCAATCTGTCTGTGCTAATACCTTGTAAGAATTTAAGGGTGTTCATGTGAGTTTTCACTGTAATACTATATGACTGGCTAATGAGGGAAAGTAAGTTGTTTTGAGCAGGATAAACTCCCTGAGTTATCAGCATCAGAACTTGTCTCGCTGAAGCAAGATGCCTGCAACATAACAAGGCTGCTTCCACCAGCCAGAACCCTAACCTACAGAAGTGATGCAGATGGCGTCTGTCCTATGGATTCCATAGGAGTGTTGAGTGCAGCCTGCCGTGAGTCTAGAGGAACCTTGCTTTTGCTTTGCAGATACCATTTCTTTCTAGATTTCTCCGTAACAAGTTAACTTTCCTGCCTATAGAGCAGTGAAACTAATTGGGTGGAGTTTTGTGTTTTGCCAGTGTGGATCTGAAGTCGTCATTTCTGGCTGTAAAATTGACCATATGGATATTTGCTTTTTCTAGAAAATACACATCCGACATTCTGAACTTCGAACTAAGGGGAGAGTACAAGGTTGTTAACAATTGGTGAGGTACTTGTTTGAGGAACACGTTTGTTCTGGCAAACGTGTATTTTTCAAGTACGTCTTTTGGAAGCCTTCTTCAGACTTTAAGAATTTACTTCAAGCCAAGTCAAAATGCTTACATTTAAATCTTTCTGAAATGACTTGAGTGAATGTTGAAGTGTAGCTGTACAGGGGCAAAAAGGACACGGATGTGCTTGAAATTTATGGTTGACAAAAGCCCCTGGGTTTATGATACTGAATATGCCGTGAGCGACTTTTTGAACGCAGAGCGCTTGAACTGCTTTTAACAGCAAACCGCTGAAGCTCTTGCTGCAAGCTCTGGCATAGTGCCTTCAAGGGAACTCCTTTTTTGTTGCTTTCCAGAAAAGCTGGAAGTGGCAGCTGTGCAAGTGTGAGTGCTGCCTGGCTTCTCCAAGGTTAGCTTTCCGAATGTGCTTTCCTGCACTTGAAACACGGAGTGAAAATGGTTGTAGCTAGTATGGCTTAGGTGACACTAACTTAAATGTGTCCTCAAAGTACTTCATGCAGTCCTTAGCTTAATGGCACTAACTTAAGACCCCAAGTTGTGAATAAAACATTAACTTCTTAATATTATTGTGTTCCTAAAATTCATGCTTGTAGGCTATGCATTGCCTCTTACCTTTTATGAGGGGGGGAGGTGGGAAGTGTCTTTGTTTTATATCATATGCTGGATAAAATTCAGTAGTAGCAGCTGCTTTACGTAGCATCTCCCGTGAATGTAACTTGACTTCTGTCAGGAGACTTGATTCTGGGTGTTTGGTATGGGAACCTCTTCTGTAGATGTCCCCCTCTTCTGTTTCGGCCTTTCATTCCTCCATAATTTTGCTTTTGCTATAGAAAATTGGGTGTAGTGCCACAGTATCTGTCTGTCTTGCCTCTGAATCCACCTAAGTCTTGTGCTTGAGGAATCAGAGTATTCTAGACTTTCATGTAAAGGTGTATATTACCAAAATTCCTTCTCAGTGTAACTTTAGTCCATTCAGCTATGAAAACAAGCTTGCTGCTAGTGGTAACCTGGGTGCTGTGCTCGAGTTTGCTGCTTTTCCCACTCTTCTCTGGATCAGCCCAGATAAACCATTGCGAGTATCTAGAATTGTCCAAATGTCCCATAATGGCCATCATATAACTTATAAAAAGTGAGGAATCTTCGACAGGTCCTAAATTATGGTTGAGGAGTTTCCTCCCAATGTTTACAGAGTGGTGCTGCTGCAGCTCAGCTTTCCCCATGCTCAGCTGGGTGTTTTTCAGGGGTATGTTTTGGGCCAGCAAGCTTGTTTAGGTAGCTAATCTGTCAAAAAACCAATATAGGTTAATTTTTGTCTAGAGCAGCTTCTGAACTTCTTTGCTACCTAGTTGTTACAAACAGCAGTACTATGGGATGGAAGGAAGGATAAGGGAGTATCAGTCGGACTATGGCAGGTTCAGTTTCTATCAGCCTTGCAGACAAGCATGGTTGGGCTGAAGCGTTGTGTGTTTTGTCAGCTCTATGTGGACAGTGTTGTAGCTGCTTTATTTCCTTCTCAGTGCACTGCAAGGTTTAAAATCTTAAGACCTTGATTTTGCTCCAGACAATTTCTGCTGTCAGTTTGTTGGGGTTTTCTTGTGCTGTTCCACATGGGTTTCAAGAAATGTCTTTATGGAGGTGCCTCCCCAGAAGTCTTCTTGCAGGTTGCCAAAGAAGCTTTTTGGTCGACTTAAACCATATGGAATACATTTCTATTCTCACTTCAGAAGGTGCTGCGTGGTTCACGCTCAGAAGCTGGCGCCAAGGCCCTGTGGAGCCTTAGGGAGACGGCTGGAAGGCTGTGAACTTGTTACTGTTGGTGCTTTAGAGACTTCTTGTCAGCGTGAATCTCAGCTCTTGTGTCTTAAGAGCACAGAGCTGCAGGCTTGTAGGGACCCCTGGTCTTTCTAGCAGCATGAGGTAGGTGACAGGATGCATGGGGCCTCAGCGAGGAGATCGTGCTTACCGTTTGAAGCACCTGTCTCAAGAAGCTGGGAAATGTAGGTCTTTTGCCTGAGGAGTTTTGCTACTGCTGAGAGATGGAACTTCAGTCCGTTTTTTAACCTTTTACTTTTCTTAGTAGATTTAAATTTGTTTTGTGGGTGTGGGAGAGACAAGCACCTTTTATGGTGTGCGCTAGATAGCAGTGGAAAGAAGTGTTCTTACCAAACCTTGAATGCTTGTTAAAGTCATGGGAAGCTGTGAATCCTAATTCCCAGCTAAACAGGTTTATGTTGAAGGACTATTTTCAGGAGAAAGGAAAAGACTTACTGTGAAAGCGTTTCAAACCTGCTCTGAGGTTGGGGTTCAGGTGACCTGCTTCATTGTCTAAAATTGACAATTCATTGTCTAAGATGAGTCATTTCTAAGACAGGTT
This sequence comes from Coracias cyanogaster, assembly GCA_033124195.1. NCBI lineage: Eukaryota > Metazoa > Chordata > Aves > Coraciiformes > Coraciidae > Coracias > Coracias cyanogaster. The sequence continues at coordinate 30,033 of JAVSBS010022719.1, read as the reverse complement.
TGAATATTAGGGTTTGGTTTCCTCTTTAGGCTACTACTTAGGCTTTATAGTGATTGTTTAATATTTGAAATATTTGTTCTACCTTAACAAAATACTGATGTCTCTTCATGCAGAGCCTGACAGATGTTGCGTGTTTAAACTGTAATAAAAACACCAGTCAAACTCAAGGCGTGGAATGACACTTACTGCAATCATGCTGATCTAACCTAAAAAACTTCCTTACTCACGAGTTCTTAAAACAGCTGGCATCGTGTATCTTGTCCTATATCCTCACGAATCTCATCTGTTTCTGAGTCATGGGGTTTCTCTGCTGCTCTGGTTTGAATATTGTAATTGGAAGCAGCTGTTGGGAGGGCTAGACTCTGCTTGCCTGGAGTTGCCTCCCTCCATTTCCAGGAACATTTTTGTTGCAGGAATATCTGAGTCATTCCTGAGGTGTCTTCCAGATACTTCTTATCTAGCAATCTAGTCATTGCTGATCATTTTCAAACAACACATTCTCAAGTATAATCTGGGTGTTCTTAACCAAAGGGAAACTACTGGACTCAAACTGTGAAGTGGATGAATAATAAATAAACTCAGTAAACTATAGTAAATAAACTCAAACTATGAAGCATGAAATGTTGATCTTTTAATAATAGATAAGGTTCTATTGCTCGATGGTCCCTGGGGACATGAAATATGTGGACACTTTTAAAAATTCCTCCTTCTGTGCTTTTTCTCAGAAAACTAAACTTATAATTTGTAGGTCAGAGGAGGCAAAGACCTGTGAGTCACTGTGGGAATTAAGAAACTTTGGAGAGTATTCAAACTTGCTTTAGAAGGTGGAGTTACTGTCTAATTACTAGAAATTTTCACTTCAGAATGAGATAAAAAGTTGTAGCTAATGTTTCTGGAGATGATAGATTATACTACGTGTAAATTAGAGTCGTGCAGGTATTTGTTTTTTCAATTAAAAAAAATGATTGAGTTATTTTAGAAGAATACAAGTGTCCATTAATAAACTTTCTTTAATTTTTCAGCAAGTGATTAAATACAATACTTTGCCTTTCTGCAAGTATTCTGGTCAGAGCATCCTAAATGTCATTCTTAATATTGTGCAGATAGCTCACATCTATCTTAATTAAATTGTTCCTCTCCCTTCAAACGTCTCAAATTCTAACTCAGTTTAAAAAACAGAGTAAAAGCAGGTGCTGTGGTGTATCAGCTACCAATTGTAATTGATGCTTATTATATAAAACAGTCTTCAGGGAAGAAAGTTACTCGTAAAAGTGAGTGGGTAATGAGGTTAATGTGACAGCCCTGCACATCTTTATGTAATCTTCTCTTAAAGGAAACAAAAGAACTGGAATTCAGTTTTGATGTCATAGTTTTATGAAGGCTGTAAAAACTATAAAGAATTGTTTTGTAATTGAAGAAAGGCACAACTATCTCTACGTATGAACTAGAATCTCCTATACTAACTGCACCAACTCTCTTTAAACAAAAAGCTATGTTTAACTAGTCCTCTTCAAACAAATGCCTGCAGCAAATCAAAGTCCTCCTGTTAAGGACAACTGCGTTTGCACAAAGCCTGCATTCAGTTTTATGTATAGTGCTGCAGAAGATGCCAGCTGAACTTGTGCCTGTAATGATGTGACTTGGGTGTAATGCTTCTCCTTCCCTGGTCTGCTCCCACTGGCATTGCCGTTCGGAGACTCCAGAGGATCAAAATGGGCAGAGCAGCTTCTTGGCCTCTTTTCATCACTTTCTCAAAGAAAATGAATCTGATCACATGCTCTGCTCTTGGCCTATTGGCCAGTTTTGGGGTACATTTTGACAGAGGTTTAGGTGTCTTGGATATTATTGTTCCTGTAAAATTCCTGAATATGTGTTGCTGGCTACAGAGGGAGAAATCTCCCTGTGAAGGAGAGGAAGCCATCTGAGGTGGATGCCTGTTGCCCTGTTTGGGCTGGTACACAGCTACTCTGTTGGCCTCTTTTTTTCGTTCCCTTTTAGTGTATGAACATCGGGATTATTGTGTTGAGGGGGGGTGTAGAGGACAAATGGCACAGGTATGTAAGGAAGCGTGCTTTGACTAGTTGTTTCGGAGCAAGTTATTCTGTAAGGAAAAGCCATTTCAGAAATAGGACAATTTAAGAGTCTTCTGAGTTTGATCAGATGAGTGAAAAAACTAAGTTTTTCCACCCATAAACATATTTTAAGTCTCAATTTATTGGGCTAAAGAAGAAGATGGGAGGATGAAATAAAGGCTTACGTAGATAGATCAAGGATTCATCTTTTTTTTTTTTTTCCCTCCCTACCATATATTTGCAAGTATGTCTTCCCTAAAAATATTGTCCCTAGCGAGGAAAACCTGGTTTTGTGCTGGCACCTGATCATCTTTCTTACTGTCGTGGATCTGGCGAACAACTCTGCTCTGTGGCTTTATGCAGAAGCTAACATGAGGCTTACTGTGTCCAAGCCCTACTACAGGACCACTTTCCAGCTCACCCCTCTGATGGGTGGAACTCAATGTCATGTGAAAATCCACTGGGGACTAGAGATAATGTTCTCTTTCTGGCACAGAGGACCTTCTATGTAAGGTGTATACCTGGAGAAGTTATTGATACAGGTAGAAGCCAGTCACTCAAGACAGGCAACAGTTTTACAACTCCAGCTACAAGTTCCTGTTGCTACGTGATCTTCGTTACGTAGGATGATCTTAAGTTATTTAGCCACCTACTCTTCTTTCCCCTGACCAGATTTCTGGACTGTTGGACAAGATGCCGTTGCTGATGCTAACATGAATTAGAATTCCTACCCTTGCTGTTCTTATTATTTAATCTAATCGCTCGCTAACCTGGCTCTTACAAAAATGATCCTGGCTCCAACTGGAAGCCTGCCATTAAATGGAGCACAGAATTGTGGGGGTGGTTATCTGCAAGCAGGCAGTAAGCTTTGAGAACAGCTTACTTTGGCTAAGCAGCCACTGAGATTCATTTGTTTGTGCCCGTATCTGCTCCAGCGTGTTGGAAAAGGGCAGTTTCCTGGGAGTTTATTTGCAGTGGAGGTGAGGACTGCTCCACAGCGTGGTGGTTAGACAATGCTCTCGCCCTTCGGAGTGAAGGTATGGCAGTAAGTTGGTGAGCAGTTTGAGCTTTCACTTCCCTTCCAAGTTGTTTGACTGCATAAAGAACTGCTTAAAAATAAATTTACATATATGTCATCAGCTGTATTGCTGTGACAGGGATTACCAATGGGTGCGGTAACAAGCTGACCTTTATAAATGAGTAATACAGCTACTGATGCCACCCTGCTTGGCTCTTTGTGAACCCCTCTCTGCTGCAGAATGGCACATGAGTACTGCAGGGATAAGCCTTTGTTCGTTTCCTGACCCTCAAACAATTTTGCACTGTGAAAATAATAAAAAACCCCACAATATACATAATATGAAAGTGTGCTTTTTGGAGCTTCATGCAACACAGCTCTGGCCACAGTCTCTGTCAGTTTTATTGTAATTATAAAGTAGGACAATTCAGATACTAGATATGACCCAAATTAATACTTGTTACGAAAATAAGTCAGGCTACATAAATTAAGGGTAGAAGAACTTAACTTTGCATGAAACTTCATCTAAGATACTTTACTGTTAAAATCAGACTTTTTGTTCCTCTCTGCTTTTTGAAAGCAGGCTGAAACAGGTAGAAGTATGTGGTGGTAACTTAAAACTTAGCCCTTTCGAGGTCTTTCTCCTCTCTGGCAGAATGAAGTAGCCTTTCTGGACTGAGTGTTGTTTGCACAGCATCAGACTGTGCTTGCTTTGTTTGTAACTTATTTCTCTTTTCACATTGTCTACCATTCCGCAATGGATTCTGCCAACATTATATATTTATTGGATTGTGAAGAACTTGAGAGCAAACTGACCTCCCTGAGCCTCCTCTCACTACAAAACGTGGCAGCGTATTTATGACAGGCTTATCTTTAAGATTTGAGGTCTGTGGTAGCATCAAGTTTTGCTTTCATCAGTATCTTACAGGAATGTTGTTGGTTGACAGTTATTGATGACTTGGTGACTCAGGATACTGCTTTGACTGGTTGGGTCAGGGTTTGTTGTTTGTTTTTTTTTTAATTCCAAGTTTCTTCCTTTGACTCAATCTCTTCTGTTTCTTTTAAGGGAGATTATCAAGGCTTCTGAAAATGACTGGCTGCCATTAAATCTTTATGGTTAAAATTTTCAGTGAAAAGGAGCAGCATTGCTAACTTATTTATAAGGATCTTATTGGTTGGACGTCTTTGTTTTGGCTTTTCAAATATGTGCCAACTGTTGCACAAAGTACAAAAAGGGGCAGCTTCTTTGTGACTACTTGTTGAATTGCCACTTCTAGTAAAACGCGCATTTTCACATTGCCCAGTCTACTTAGAGACTATAAATTAATCTACAATAAATATTACAGTGAAACATTATATTGTTTATCTGAATTTTTCACTGTAGTATCGATTTTGTACAAGCTCACCTGTCGCAGGTGGACTTGTACCACTATGGAAGTGCTTACAGAAGAATGGTCTCTTGTGTTGCTTAGTGAGATTAGCACAGACAATATCCAGGTGTACTGGTGCTTCGGTTCCTGTGCTTCTGAGAGTGTGTGTTGTAATCAAACGTGGCAAACTGAGCTGTTACCTGTCGATAACTGGAAACTGGAGGAATTTTCTGTATATTACTTGATGGAAATACATACTAAAAACATGTAAACACGACTCTCGGGGTATCTTTTCCCTTTTAGAAGAAAAGCGCAAAGACAAAACAACGCAGAGTAGTTGAAAATGCAGCGTAGTCAGTTGGAAATGTACACATGGCTTGGAGCTATTTTCATGTTCTCAGACTCCCTCTTGAGTAAGGAGCAAGCAATGGTTCTTTTTCAGCCATGGTGGCCAAAACGGAAATGTTTGTTTGTTCCCCTCCATCTCCTTTTTAAAAGAACATAACGTTCATTATGTTTCTCTGCTATATCTCTATAATTAGTACAGCACCTTACTCATGCTCATTTCACTTAGATAATCTTGGGAAACAATTTAAATGACTGTATCTTCAGTTGCATTTTCAGAATTCTTTGAGAGCGGGATGCGTAGTGGTACTGATGCGATCCGGAGAGGTTTTCCGCATAGGTTGATGGATTAACCTTGGTAGGCAGCCAAGCACCACACAGCTGCTTGCTCGCTTCCCCCCTGCCTGTGGGGTGGGGGGGAGAATGGGAAGGGTCATAGTAAGAAAATTAATGGGTTGAGATAATGACAATTTAATATGTTTAAAAAGAAATAAACCCAAGAAAAACAAGTGATTAAAAGAATCATAATTGCTTGCCACTAGCCAACCGATTCCTAGCCGGTCTCTGAGAAACAGCAGCCCCAGCAAATTTCATGCGCAGCCCCAGCCTGCTCGCTGGCAGGGCAGCGTGCAAACCAGAAAAGGCCTTGACGCTGTGTGAGCGCTCTTCTCTAACAGCTAAAAGATCTGTGTGTTATCCCTGCTCTCATCACAAATCCTAACAAGACCTTAGTGCGTGGCCTCAACTCGGGGTTTTGATAGAAGCTTCAAGAAAATTGTCATGCCTCACATTCTGGTTAAATTGTACACCAGGGTAATTCATTATGCAGGAGGATGTAATTTTAGTGTGAGATTGTCAAATGATCATGATGGGTGAAGGTAATGAGGCAGTGGTGCCTTGTTACTGCTGTATTATCTGATAGTTCTGTATATAACTGAACGGTGCTGCCAAGTGAATGTGCTCTTCTTCAGCTAATGAACGATCTAAGTTGTTCTGTTCTTAGTTGCTACTATATATGTCTCTTGTAGTTACATCTGTAAGATAGATGTCATTGTGGTTTTTGGGCATCAGAGCTTGTTTTGACCTTAAATTTCTGGAGGGGAGTTCTGTCACTCACAGAGACTTCCCCATGTCCTAAGAACTGTGCAAAAAGACAAAGTATTTTGTCTTTGTGTAACACCGATACCATTATTGCGGTTGGGATAGGTAGGGAATGAAACGAAGATGTGGAAGATAGTAGTTGGAGATCTGCTAAAACTGTAACGCAGTTTTTAAAGCTAACGGGATTATTTTTTGTAGGTGCACACGCACATTAGGCTGCATGTGAACTGATTGTCACAGAGCCCTCTGGCGAGGTGCAGAGATTTGAGCAAGCAGATGTGGGACTGAGACAACTATTCCACATCTACAGAGTAACTGCATTTGTAGCCTAGGAAGACACGTTAAATCTTTCCATCCTGTGTAAACCAGATTCTTTCAGTTCCTGATGGACTTACTGGGTATGTTTAGGTTTTCAGTGACACATGCGCTTTCTTTTCTCTGAAAAAGTACACCAGCTAATCCTTGCTGCTGCTGCTGTGTCTTGGTGCTTGCTATTTAAGCTGGAAATTCCTTCAAATGTCTGTTTTCTTTCCTCTGCAGCTGTCATGTTTTCTTGTATGGTGTTGACTTGCTTCCTTTCTCAATTCTTGCTTAGTAAACTAACAAGATCTCTTGACAGTTACTGTGTCTCAAAATAAAAACACTGCATACCAAAATGTAAATCTTTTCCCTTAATTGCTCTTGGATGCTGTGAACCCACTTGTGCCCTTTAAATGGTGAAAGCTTTGCTCGTGCTACAAAAAAGGTGAGCTCAGTATCATTTGTGGAATGTCTTCCAGTGAAAAAGCAGATCGGTTTCACTGAAGATAGCAGGGCTGACATTGAGGCCTTAGATATGTCAGGATTTAAAATAAATCCACATTAAACAGTGCACGTGGGAGAAGGAAAACTAACAAAGCTGTATTTTTTTCTTCTAGATTTTTTTTTTCATCTTATACCTGTAAATTTTCTGCAATCCAAAGATGGCAGCGAATAAGCCTAAAGGACAGAATTCATTGGCTCTACACAAAGTCATCATGGTGGGAAGCGGTGGCGTAGGAAAATCTGCTTTAACACTACAGTTTATGTATGATGAGGTAAGAATCTGTATGATAAAGTATCTCATGTCTGCTACATGGTGTTATTTAAACATTCATTAGTATGGCTGTTTTCTGAAAGGGTTGAAATATATGTGATGCATTTTGAAAGTCACCAATTGAATGGAATAAAAATATTTTTTTTGTATTAGAGGGCAAATCATAAAGACACCTGTGAAGGTATAATTTGGCATTTTTCAGACTTCCTGCAATTAGATGCTCTGTCACATCATCAGTACATTTTCTGATTGTTCACTAGACCTCATAGAACTTGTTTAGGGATTATAGCTCCAGGCTTCTTCACTTGAGTGAGTTGCACGATGCCTGAAAGGATGACCAATTTTTTGTTTGGTTGGGTTTTTTTCTGCTGTTGAAAAAGAGGAAAGAAAATCTTTCTTGTTTCCTTTTTCTCCATCCAAAGTAATTCTCTTTGATTAACAGGCAGAAGTTACGGCTTTGGTGTCCTTTAAAAATTGATACTAAATATATTTGAAGTCAGGACTGCCTGAGAGCAGATGGAGCGCAGCCAGATGTTGTGCCTGACCAGCAGCAGAGGCCTGCGTAGTGCAGGCGTTGATGGTTTGCAGCTCCCTCTACAATTTCTTGTAATGGCTGAAGAAATGTTTGGGCTAATGGGGACTCTGCCTTAACTATGAACCATTCACGTGCTTCGCACAGCCTAAATACCTATGCTTACTTATTGGTTACTGTAACCACCTGTGTGTTATATGCAAATAAAGCATTTACCTTGTACAGGCATGATTTTGTCATGAAGGTTTTGGGTTTTTTCTAGTTTGTTGAAGATTATGAGCCCACCAAAGCAGACAGCTACAGGAAAAAGGTGGTTCTGGATGGGGAGGAAGTCCAGATTGATATACTGGACACAGCAGGGCAGGAGGACTATGCTGCAATTAGAGACAACTACTTCCGAAGCGGGGAAGGCTTTCTCTGCGTCTTCTCTATTACAGAGCTGGAATCCTTTGCAGCAACTGCGGACTTCAGGTAAGTTACAAAGCAAGATAATTATTCTAATTACAGTGACATAATCACAAGTGACTTTTTGTTTGTTTTATAACGTCCTTACGATAGTCCAGATTGGATGACAGCTCGTACCGTAGTCACACGGTGTTTGGAGCAGCTGCCTCGCCATGCCTTTGCTATCGGTACCGCTTCAGATATCTTCACTGCTGTGTTTCTGGATACCAAAAGGGCTGTTGCCACAGAGCACATACAGTGTTCAGAAGGCTTCTGCCCTTTTGTAAATTAGTGTTGATCAGCACTCGTGCTCTGCAGCAGTGTTTGTGCGTAGGCATACTGCTTTCCATGGGTCTGAGAAACGTTCCTTCTAGACCGTATGGTTGCGTGTAAGGTATGGAGGATACCGTGCACTCCTCAGAACTGTCTTTTTCAGTTCTTGCTTCATATAGAGGGTTGTGTTTCTCTTAACCTGTGGAACACCACCTGGAACAAAGGGGCAGCTGGAGCATTTCATTAGCATTGTTGTATACTAGAATAGTTCAGAGTTATGAAGATGATTTGACCAGATTCCAGGTGAAAACTGTGCAGAAGAACCACATCTGGTGAGGTCCATCTGCAAAGTCTTAGGTGATGTGAAGTATTGGCATCGTATTCTGGGAGAGTGACCTGCATAGCATCAACAGCACAAGCCTTTCTACATCTTAAAGCTGATTCTGTGAACAGCAGCAATGAGAAGTTATCTTTGAATAGCCTGTAGTAGCTGTGCATTTGATGCAGAGGCCTGCTGAAATCTGTCCGTCAGTTTTGCTGGGATGGATTTTTTTCTCTGTAAAAGATACTGATGTAATTCTTTGAATTTATGGCACCAAAGTTCTGCATAGAGTTCTGCGTAGCATTCACCCTTCCCATCAAAGCCAGTATGTTACTGAGTAGGAGCAGCACACTAAAAAGAAAATTTGGAACTGGATCTTTGTGGTGTAATAAAGATTTAACAGGATAGGGGCTTTTAAGATGTTTTTCAGGTATGCAGCATATTAAACCCATTTATAATTGTAAGAAACTATTAAACAGGCAGCAGTATTTTACAGGGGTTTAATTTTGGTTGGGAGAGAAAGCCTGTTTGAATCACTCATCACTATATTAACAAAAGGACAATAGAGACCAGAGTTGTTGGGTTTTTTTTACCAATTCCAAGTGTAGCAAAATAGGAGAGGAGATGATCTTTGAGAGAATTAGGAAAACAAACATAAAAAGAAATTCTCTGCATCCCACTGAAATAAGTTTTTTCAGAGATGCTGTCACAATTTAACTTAATTAGCACTAAGTATCAGGACACGTTTAATTTGATCTCTGAGGGAAAAGGAAGAGGTATGGAGAGGGGAGAAAGTGAGTTTTTCCTTTTCTAGTGTTCTTTCTTTATGTCTGTGTGTGTTTATGTATTTTGAAAGAGAAGGAGGAAGCGAGTGGCAGGCCTTGATTTGTGTGCGGCCTGGTGCTAGGTACTGTCAGGCGTGGAGGGCTGTTTAGTTGAGCTCCTTTAGAGTGCAAAATGACCTATTCAAATCTGTTTAAAATCCTGTTAATGCTTCAAAGTACATTATCTTCTACGGCTCTAGAAAAAGTCCTACTTTTCCAGCAGAGGTGACTGTTGACAATATACATGCTGATACAGCAAAAATGGAAGAAGAAAAATCCCTTCAATGAAGAGATTGAAGCTTCCCTCAATCCAAATCGGGAAGTGCCTTTCAAGTTGCCTGTGAAAAAGTCTAAATGCTAAAATGTAACTCAGAAGAAGGACAATCTTTCAGCTCTGTGTGAAATAACCTGTATCTCTTGAAGGTACAGTTAAAATACCTTTGGCCTTGTTGAGTGGCCTGAGGGAATAGCACTTGAGGCCCATAGGGAAGAAAGTGACATAAAGAATTTGGGTGTTGGATTATTTCCATGGAATCTTGTTCTGCTGGAATGGCACAACTCTAACAGGAGAGCTTTTTACTGCTACTCAATGTCTTCAGTGAGGTTCCTGGTGTGCTCTGAAATGCCATTGCTCCAAGTAATTTATTTTTCAGGAGAAAGCAGACCTGCAATGACTGAACTTCTAAATACTTGAAAGGCAGGTTGATAAAATGTCGTCTTGCTTTGAGGAGAATTGGTCTGGCTCTAATGATTTTTTTAAAAATTATAATTATGTTGTAGATTTCAAGCTGGTGTATCAATTGGGTATTTCCTGTTTAGGAGATACCAGTCTTTGGAGAGGGCTCAAAGGAGACTCCTGTCAGCTGGCTTCCTGTGAGATTCACTCTTTATGTGCTGAAATTGTTTGGCATCACCTGAACAATTAGTGTTGAAAGCTATCAGGTTTTAGCAGAAGTCTTATGTACACAGATAGTGCAGCCATGCACGGAGTTCTCTTCTGGCCACCCTTCCTAATCCACTGACGATTCAAACTCCTTCTGGATGGCTGCAGACCCTAGTCAAACAGTTGCACTGGTGTTTGTGGAGGAGAGGAGGGATGTTGCTTTAGTTACACCTCAGAGGTGAGTGCAGTGTTACAAGCTGCCTCAAATATATATTTGTTGGTTAAAAAAATATTATAGGCTAGCTGCAGTTTCTCAGCCCTGTGAGCAGGTTTCCCGCACAGGACTGCGTAAACTTCAGAGCTTTTTATAACAGCACAAGGATCCTGCCATACACCAAATCAAGGCCCGTCAGAATATCCATTAATTAACTTTCTTCAGCTTCTCTCTATTCAAGTTTAAATCCGGCAATAGGTTTCACCTCAGCCAGCAAAAGGAATTTGTTTCTCTGTGCTTTTTGTCGACACTTCAGGTATTGCTCCACTAACTTTTATATTCCTTTCTGAGGCAAAATAGAGAATATCCCTCTTCTGGGAAAACTGTTCTTTGTGGTGCTTTTAATGCATTTCCAATTTGAAGAAAACTTTCATTATTTTGTGAGTGTTGGAGACGTAGGTACCAAACCGTTTGTAGAGCTGAGTTGTATTTACAACTCTAAACCCCTCATTCTAGCAGTTTAAATAGTGGAAGCTTCTGTCCTTAAAAATCTGTTGCATGTACCACTTGTATCTGCACACTGCTTTATAACCGAATGAAGCTCTGCAGAGACTGAACGTAATTGACTTGAGAAAGATTCCTGAAAGGAAGAGATTTTTCTCTTGGTACGCTATAGAGCATTTTATGAGCTTTAAAAATGGCACATGCATCTTATTAGGAAAAAATCAAGTGCAAACACGAAGTTTGGGTAGCTTAAAAATGGCAATCGCAAATGGTGATCAATATAAAGAGAATGGTAAATACTCTCACATAAAATCTTTATTAAAGGGAACGATTTATTAATGTAAACTCTCACCTAAACCAATCCTGTTCTATTCTTTCAGTTTTACTGACTCACCTCCTTCCGTTCTGGAGGACTAGTTGTCTGTCTCTGTGTTCATTGTGTATAATGTCATAATGAGGTTTAAGATTTTACTGTTACATAAGCTTCATAAAAGGAACAAGTGGGTTTTCACTGTAAGATGGAAGAGTATTTAGTCTGAGTTCTTATTTTTGTGTTCTAAGAATAGTACTCCATGCAAGGCTTAATTTTCTTTTTCTTCCTTCCTTTCTTTTTTTCTTCTTTTCCAGGGAGCAGATCTTAAGAGTAAAAGAAGATGAGAATGTTCCTTTTTTGCTAGTTGGTAACAAATCAGATTTGGAAGATAAAAGGCAAGTTTCTGTAGAGGAAGCAAAAAACAGAGCTGATCAGTGGAATGTTAACTATGTGGAAACATCTGCGAAAACACGAGCTAATGTGGACAAGGTAATCTGTGGCCTCTTAATACAAAGGATCTCTCCATCAGGTTTTACTTTATACTGCTTTTCTGTGGGTCGTAGTCTGGGTGTTCGTTACTTTAGCAATTACTTTTGTGAAATTTGAATCAAATGCTTTTCTCCCTTAGCTTGCAAGGAGTGCATGACTGGGTGACTTCATGTAGGACAGGGAAAATGTTTGGCATAACAAGTTTATCCCATCCTGAACTGCCAGGAGTCATTATACAAGACCTTACTTCATTAAAAAATTCTTGAGGCAGCTATTTTGGCCAGTTTTCAGGGATAAAACCTGATTCAGAAGACCATGAGGTAAGAGACAGAGAGCCTTCGCCTCCAGGAAGATAAATTATTGATTACTTTTGAGTATTTCAGCTATAACTAAAAGATAGGACTTTAGAGTAACTCTCAGCCTTGTGGACTGCAAGAGTAACAGATGTGTGGGGAAAAAATAAATATTAGTTCAAATGTGCCAGACTTTCCTTTCAGAACTATTGACAGACTTGATCACACATAGAAAATTCTCTGCTGTAAATCCTTAGGTATGAGCTGTCAATTGCAGCACAAGGGCCGCAATGCGAGTTCGCTGTGGCAATAACTAAACCTTGACTGTTGCCTCCTGTTAATTGTCTTCCTCAAACTGATTGTCCAGTTCTACAGTAAGAACTTTGTGCTGTTCTGTAGAGAAAATGTTGTCAAATGCAGCAGAAATCAGTCTCGTAGTTGAATACAGCGCTGGCTTTGTTATAAAAACAAGTACAACGTTGAGTTTTGGTGCATGATGGCAGGTAAGGTCTGCCTGTTATTTAAAGGGGTGGGTACAAAGAAGATGGAGATTCCCTTTTTACAATGAGTCGTATGGAAAGGAGGAGGGGAAATGGGTACAACTTACTCCTGGGGAGATTCTAATTGGACACAAGAGGAACATTTTCACAGCAAGGACAATCAGCCATTGTTAGACAAACTAGTAAACTAAAACCGAATCTCCCCAGGGAAGTGGTGGAGTCCCCAGCACTGGACAGTTAAGATTCAGCTGGACAGGAGCTGGGCCAGCTTGTCTAGACCATGCTTTTGCCAAGAAAGGTTGGACCAGATGGTCCTTGAGGTCTCTTCCAGCCTGGTATTCTAGGATTCTGTGACAGTCATGTAGAAATTCTCAGCTCTTCAATATCCACTTCACTATCATTTAGCAGCTGGAAAGAGGTGTCTCTGTGTGTGTGTGTGTGTGTATGTATGCATGTATATATATATTTTTTTTTATTTTATTTTATATATCTCATTAATAGCTTTTACACACACGGTAGCCTACTCCAGACCTCCAAGTTTTTTTGGAGCTGGTGGCGTTACGGATCCAGATTAGCATGTATCATAGAGAATTAAGGTTTGGCAGGCCATCAATGAGGCTTTGTTGGCACTAGTGAATAGCAGGTATTCTTAGTTACTCAGCATCTGAAGTGACGGGGTTTGTTAAGCAAACTGAAGCTACTCTTTTATAAGAAATCTGACGTCTCTAAATTCTAGACTAGTGGCTTTGTATCAGTGCTCAAATAAGCACAGATTTAAGTGCACACAATTAACTCCTTGCACTTTCAGAAATCTAAAGGCGATCATGGTTCTTGATGGAAATGTTTAGTTGCATTGGTTTTTCTGCAGATCCCATATAATGAAGGCTGGTGCTTTGCTGCAGTCAGTACAAGATTAGTGTCATTGCAAATAAAAATCTACTGAGCTCTGTAGAGAAGCTTTTCAGCCAGTGTACTGTCCATGGATCGAGTCCCTTGACATAGATCTAGAGAACATCTCCTGAGAGAGAAAGTCTTAGAATTGCTCAGCTGATTTTTCTACAATAAATTTATAAAGATGAAATTATTTGCTATAGCCTCCTGCAAGTCAAGACCCTGCTTTTCAGATGAATAAAGTAGCTTTAAGCAGTCCAGTCATAAAGCCTCAGCTGACAGGAGGATCTCTCTCATTGGCGTGTCGCCAACTTTGTCATATTTGTTTCCTACTAAACCATGAAGTTGATGTGTACTCTGAGACTGTGATCGGGCAGTTGAGATTACCTGATCTAAAACATCATTTATGTAGTAGTGTGATCGATAACTTTGCTTTAAAAGAAAAGCGGATTAATTTTTTTCCCTAGACCCTATCTAGAAGACTTGCATCATGGGACATACCGACCCTGAAATGTTCAGTGCATGCTACTGCTCCTCTAATGTTTCTAGAAGTGGATGTTGCACTTTCTCAGCCTTTACAGCTTATTATTGAACGTACTCGAAACGTAAACTGATCTCAGTAAGATGTAGATAATGCATTTAAAAAAATCTTGGCTGGTGCTTGACTTTTTTCAATCCTTGTGGGGAAAATTGTCTGACAGGATTCATGGGCAAATATCAGAAGGCAGGGGAAACATGATGATACCATGAAAGAAGCAGGATCGCGTCATATCAACATGGCCTTCAAAACCGGTGCAAGACTTGCTGGATGAATACACTTGTTTCAAACTGGTTGCATATAATTGATTTTATCCTGAACTGAAACGATATCATCAGTGATAGCTTACGTTAACTCCTATGTCTGTGACTGGTTTTGCATTTACATTCTTAAATCTTTTTTTTTTTTTTTAGGTGTTTTTCGATTTAATGAGAGAAATTAGAGCCAGAAAAATGGAAGACAGCAAAGAAAAGAACGGGAAGAAGAAAAGAAAAAGCCTAGCTAAGAGGATCAGAGAAAGATGTTGCATTTTATAATCAAAACCCTGAATTCCTTTCCTCCCCTGACCCATACTAATAAACACCATAATTTATAAGCATGCCATTGAAGGCTCAAGTGACTGAAATTACTCTTACGTGTTGGAAATTGTAATGTACCACAAAAAGCATGAATTGGAGCTGCACTGAAAGTCAAATTCACAGGAAAAAACGATGACGGTGGCTTCAAGAGAAGCAAAGTTCAGTCCATTTCATAATTGCCTACCTTCTCACATTTCTTCTGAATGTAGTGTTTCATAGGCAGTCTCTTCTTCAATAGTGACCAGAGCGGGGAAGTATTACTCTGTGGGTTCTTGTAAAGCATACTTTTTTTATCACTGGTAATTGTCAATTCATCTTGTCTTTTGTTGCCTTGGAAAATTACAGTTGTGAACGTGATCCTAACAACGCGGTATGCGGTTGTTTTGCCATGGAGTTAAGCAAATTAGAAAAGAATTATGTATCTGCAAACAGTTACGTCGGGGAAAATTCTATGTGGTTCTGCATTACCTGATTAACCTAGAAGAGTGATGTAATCTTTTACATGGAAACATTTGAATATGCCTTAATTTAAAAACCTAAACATAGCAGGTTGTTGCTTAATCAAGGGTGTATTTTCAACTGTGTGGCACGGAGGCCGTCCCGCGCGTCGGCGCGAGGCAGCTCGCTCTGTGAGCGCAGTTATTATGTGAATGCTTTTGCTAACTCGCTGGCTGCTAGCGGTGTCTGTTCTTTAAATGCGTGCCATACTCTGGAATTGTGAATAATACAGAGCATAGTCTGTCACCCGTAACTCGGGAAACACTACGGTATCCTAAAAGGAAACGGTGGCGATACGTGCAAAGCTGAAGCCGTAAGCCCGGGGCACGTCTCAGCCTGGAATGGTTGTTTAAAACTTCACGTGCTGATACCTTGAAACTTCCCTAGATTTTTGCCTCGGTGTTCCTTGGGCTTTAACTCCCTGGAGTTGGGTAGAGCGGAGGTGGTTCAGTTGCGCTGATGTGTTTTAAGATGTTGTCCAGGAAATTCTGGTGTCATCAGTTAATTTCTTCTGTGTTCCTAGCGCTCAGCTGTGGGAACATGATGTGTTACGCTGAAGCCCTTTGCCGGTTTCGTACTGTTTAGTCTAGTTTATGTTGATTTTTCAAACAGGGAACATTGTAGCTACCTTTTCTAGTTCATGTTGGTATTAAACAATCAAATATGCTTTGCAATACAAAACATTTACCACGCGCATCCCAAATCCCCAAACAAAACCTACCGCCTCCGTTGCTTCCGAACAGCGAGAAGACGAGCGCACGGGTAGGATGCTGCATCTTACCTAAAGCCAGACCAGAGTGCTGGAGGGGTTTGGACTCCTGGGGTAAGACAGGCTCGATCAATTCTACAAACTCTTCTACTTTTTATACACGTGTTAAGCCTATAACTGACAGTTTAAAATGTGCTCAAGCAAACTAGGTAATAACTATTTAACTTTAATGCTAACAGACATTTTAGGGACTCGAGTCTTAGAAGTTCTATTTGTCATGTTAAATATTTATCAATAGGAATTTTGTATGTGCATTTAGTAGACTGCCAAGCGCAGAATTAAAGTTACTCATGGAACTGTGGCAAATCGGCCGGTCTTCATCTTCCTGTGTACTCATTTGGGTCTCTGTAGCCAGGGAGTCTAACCACTGACATGGTGACTTTGCTTTGGAACCTGTATACTGGGAACTGAGGTGTTATGAAGCCACTGGACACACAAAGCTCGTCTTGGCTGATACCTTATCCTGTCCTTTTCTTTGCTATTTGAGCCATTGAAAGATGAATAAACTTCCATTTTTTTAAAAAAAAATACTTGTGCAGTGTTAATTGATAACTATGTTACTGATAAACTTTGCTGTAGCTGATGCCAGTTGTCGGGCAGTTAAATCTACATATTCCAGAAGCCTGTTTGTGTGTCGAGCTCCCTGCTCAGAGCGCTTCTGTGCCTGAGAGCACTTCAGCTTCTTGGAGGAGAGACAGCGGAAGAACTCATCTTAAGTTGGTAGGATCAAAGCCTTCCGTGGTGTTTCCCTCCACGTCAGCCCAACGCTGGCAGTACTGTTGCTGCCCAATGTGAAATGCTTTGCATTGTACACCTGTAGACCAGAGGAGGACTCCTTGATTTGTAACAAGCCATAAATTCAGTCTTTCTATCATGAAACAAATAGTGAATTCTCACATGAACTCCATCTTTACTATAGCTTTTTGTAGCTTTAAAAACCCCATGGACTTCTGAATATGCTGGCTAAGAAACCTGTGCTTTATTTGGTAGTTTCTGTAGCCTTCTGATGAGCAGGGAGTAGCTTAACCATAGTAGAATCCAGCAGCTTTGCTTTGCAACAGCATCACAGGGTGCAGGAAACGCCCCTCCAGTGATGGAGACCTTGCTAACGTCAGAGCAGCGTGCTCTGCTGGACCTCTCTGGCAGTTCCAGTGGCGGTCACTGTCCCGTCAAATACACTCCACCTCTGAGCCTCATGCTCATGATGCAGGAGTTCTACAGGAGCTAAATATTCATCTGCAGGAGCTAAGTATTTTCTAGATTAATATGTCAGAGAGGCTTGCTGAGATTCTTGGGTTCCTTTTTGGGACACCAGGCTTTGCAGTGTTTCTCTGGTTCCAGAGTTGGAGAGATGTTCTCTGCATGGTCATAGCCCAGTGCAGAAGTGGAGCAGCGGAGAGGTGGCTGGTGTCATGTGGATGTGTGTAACCCATTTAGCTGGACCAGAACTGGATCAGAAGGTAAGTGAGCCTACAGCTGAGGATTGAACAGGGAAAGCCAATCATTTCTTAATTGCTAAACTTCCTCCCATTCCTGTCAGACACGTTGGCTCTTCCAGCCACATGGATGCAGAGTCAGTCATGTGCATTACCTTCCCAGACTTTCCCTGGCCAGTTTTTGCCTGTGATTTCAACTGGAATGACTGGGATGACTCATGAAATAAACCTCTCCTTGCATATTTTAGTGGGAGCCTCAGCTTGTTACTAAAATGGAACGGTAGGGAAGGTGCCGGTGTTGCTAATGCTGGAGTGTAAGCTCATCTTTGACCCAAATACACTGGCCAGACAGGAATATTTTTGGCTGAAGCTTCATTGTCAAAGAAATGAAGTGCTCTATGATTCTAAACACTGAATGCGAACTGAGATCTGCCCAGGATCTGAGAGATGCCAAGAATCTTCTCATTTTCAAAGGGATCCTGGCTAGATCCGACCAACCGTCTAACTGATGCAATCCATTTTGGGAAAATACTCCCAAGACAGAATTTGGGGTTTGTGTGCTAGGGTCTTTCTTTGCCCCCCCCTCCCCACACCCCTTCTCTTTTTTTTCTATACAGAATAGAAAAATACAAAAGTTAAAGTAGTTTAAAAATTTTATTTGCTTCTTCCATGCTCTTGATTAATATCACATTCAATAATATTTAACATTGCCAGAGCAATTAATACGTTAATTTCAGCAGGACAGCTCCAGTTGTACAGAAGGCTGTTCCATCCTATGGATAAAAAAGAGCAGCAGAATTGAGCTGGAAGGAGGTGGAGCAGAGGGGAGGGGAAAAGAAGACAACAAAGGAGATGATGATGATGATGAAGAAGATGACGACAGCAAAGAAGATAAAGACAACAACAAAGGAGATGGTGATGAAGAAAACAAAAAGAAGAAAAATGGAGCCAAAGAAAGAGCAGAGCTCGCTCCTGCTACAAGCTTGCCTTGGGCAAGAGAGCCCGAGAGAGCCAGGGCACGAGTGGTGCCTTGGAGGTGCCAGAGCAGGAGGCAGGAGCTGAGCCAAAAGGGCCCCGAGAAGCCCTGACAAGGGGCTGTGCTGATGCGACAGAGGAAAAGAAGAAATCCCCAGGGAATCCAGAAAGATTCCCCATCCTGGGAGCCTAGAAAGCTTCCTCCCCCCGGATGCGGGGCACGAGAACCACCTTCATGGAGCAGGAGCAGCTGGCACCTGGCCCAAGTGGCCTAAAGGAGGCCTGGCAAGGGGCCGTGCTCAGTGCTGCAGAGAAAGGGAAAAAAAATCCCCATGGACACTTGGTGTCCCACTGTGGGGGAAAAAAGCTTTCCTACCCCCAGCTGCAGGACACAAGAGGTCATCCTCGTGGTGCATGAGCAGCAGGCAGTGACCCAGTAAGTCCACCGGTTCCTCAAGGCCAGCTCTGGCAGCAGGGCAGGGAGCTGCTGCCTTTTATACTGCGCCGGAACACTGGGACTGCTGCGTTGCCGGGTGCTGGCCCCGTGACATCAGGGGGATGGGGCCAATCACGTGTGGCCCCACCCACCACCCAGCATCCTTCAGAGGGAGGCCTGAGGATTTTAATGAACTGTAGTTATGTCCCTTGAAATGTGACTTTTGAGTGACGGGATTTTAAACTGTCACATCCCAACTTTTCCTCTGAGCTCCACCACACCTTAGGAAACGTGCTGTCAAAAAGGAGAAGATGATAAATTTGGTTCCTGTTGGGAAGACTAAACCACTGTAAAGCATTCTGAGAGGACTTTGAAGAAACTCAGTTAATGTTATTCTTCCCCTTACTTGAAAGCATGAATACACAGAGGTTGGTCAAACTGGCGGTAACCTCTTTTCATGTGTCAGGGAACACCAGAGGGCTATAAAGTTACGCTGTGTGGAAAATTCAATTCTAGCAGAAATTACATGGGTATAGCTAGCAACACTAGCGAGGTTGGATACTGACCAAAATATTAGAAAAACAAGTGACCACAAACCACAGAGAATTCTCAGACCCACAGCACACCAAAAAAGTGTTCCAAAGCAGAATTTATTAAAGCCATACACTCTTGGATATGAAGAAAGCGCACAACTGTTTTGAAGGACTTTCAATTCATTTCAAGTTTTACAGAGTATCGGGCCAAACAAGCCCACAACGGGCTTGCCCGAACACATCCTGATCATGTAGACTCTTCTCTCCATGCACTATCACTGAGTGGTTTAGCCAAGGCACCAGATGAACGGAGCAGAGAGGCTCAAGAGAAGACAGTAAGGTCTGGAGAAGCAGAACAGGTGATAAGTAGAAAAGGATGTTCTGGTGCTACGCTTATTTATTTGTCCTTATTCATTAAGAGCCTTATTCTGTGACTTGTTACGTGCTTTTTCAGCTGCTGTGGGGGCATTTGTGGGAACCTGCTGCTCAGAGGTCTAAATCTCCTGCGCTGTTGCCTTTATGGACAAGTATCACTTTCCTGTACAGAGTGAATCATCGGATAAGAGCAGCCCTCTTCCATGGCTTCTCACTGCCACTGTTGATGAGAACTAGGCTGTCTTCATTTTCTTTTAACTCGTTGCGTGTCCACTTGCCTCAGAGAGTTCTCCCAGCACCACACAATGTGCTGCTGGTGGCAGCAGGGCTCCGAACCACACTGTTGTCACGGCTCTACGTACAGGATCTCAGCCTCTTGCTTGCTCTCCCCTGGGGTGTTTTCAGTTGCTGTAGTCTAAAGTAGCAGCTGTGGCTTCCAAATTCGGAGCGAGATTATTGGAATCATGTGTGTGTGCCTGCCAGGAGCGAGAGGCTGCGCTTTGTACACTGCTGAACACAGCTCGCCCTGGCTCCCTGGAAATGGGCAGGGAGCGGCGCAAGCTCCCTCCCCTTGGAAAGGTGCCTTGCCAAAAATGAGCGATGGCAAAGACTTCCGTACTTAACAAACTACCACTAAGTGCGTATATTCCACAGAGGGCTGGAGCAGCGCTACAGATGGTCCAGCTTATCTGAAACACAACGTGCCTGTTTCGAAGGGCGAGGGTTAGCATTGCAGTATTGAAAAGCTATTGATAAATGCTGCTTCAGGGGTGGGGAAGGGAAGATATTTTTAAAGGGCATCATTGGAAACTCTTTTGAAAGAGGTCTCAAACCTCTTTGTGCAATAGGGGTGGAATGGTTGAGAACTTTGTGGCTATGGCCTTGCCTGTATTAGCACGTTAACCACGGAAAAAATCCAGCTCAGTGTGGAGGGTGTGATAGAAGGCACAGAAATTACTGATTTTATAGCTTGTATTTAGTGGGCCACCCGCGTTCAATGACGGCAACATGCTTTCCTGTCCTGTAAGTGTTAATTCTGAAGCCATTCTTGTGGCCATAGTGTTTTGCTAAGGATTCTCCGCAGTCAGTGGTGGGCTGCCCCATTGCCTTGCTAGTAACATTGCTACATCACAGCCTCATTGCCACTGCTGTGGTTGTGTCGGTGTTTTGGTCAAGAATCCCCATGTTCAGAGTTTTCTACAGCTGGGAAACAACTAGCGCTGAGATTAATCACAGCAGACAAAAATCAGGCAATTCATTTTTATTTTTTCTTATTATTTTGGTAATGTGTTTAATAGAATCATCTGCAGCCTTGTAGTTAAGCAAGGATTTCTCTGCTTATCCCAGTTTTTTACTCTGGGTGGTGTCTCCAGAAGAAGGATGATTAAGTGATAGAAACTGGGAAAGGAGTATCTTAGTTTGAGTGTGCTGGAAAAGTTCTTCCAAGTATGGGCACTGGGCCAAGCGATATTGCATGAGTTTTGATTTCAAGGCTCTGTGTCTGCCTAGAATAAGTGAAAAGCATGTCTTAAGCACTTCTAAATAAATAAATGTCATTTAGGTATGCAGTTGCCACCCTCAAAAACTTGCCAGTTCCATTGCTTCTCTTTGCAATTAGATGTTATCTAAACTTCCCTGCATTTAATATAGAGAATACTTAGGCAACCTGTGAAGAATGAAGTATCGTTATTCAGTTACCTCGGGCAATTGAAAAGATTTTAGAGGTGGCTGCTGTAGTACAATGGCTGCTGTATCTTAATGACATAATTTGTCATTATTACAAGCCTCTTTTGAGGTCGAGGAGCAGATACTTCTATTCCTGAGCATATAATGTCAGAAGTTTCAAAAGCAGTTGTAAGACTGATTGTAAAATAGTCTGATATTTAAAAGTATATAATTTCATTTCTTTGTGTTGGATACTGTTTGGAGCCCTTAGATACCACATTTTGAGGACTTTTCTGCACCGACCAGGGCTAGAATTTATTTTTTTTAATGAAAACTGAGATTCTCACGTAATCAGGTAACTTCAGGAATTAGGGCTTTCAGGAAAACTTCACCCAATGGTCATCAACAATGGTCAGTAGCATTCAGGACCTCAAAGTCCTGTCATTCACAACTTTACTTAAGTCCTTGAAAATAATTAAGCCCATGAAAAGCATTTCAGCAGGGCTATGGGGTAGGTAAGTCCATCAGCCTCCTCTGTGGGCTGATGACGTGAGATGAGGTGCTCATCAGTGATCAAAAGGCTTGCTCCTCTCTATTGCTGCTCCATGGGGGAGGGTTGTTTCAGTGAGGGGTGGACATGTGTTTATCACAGCATAAGCACAACAGATAGGCCATGAGATGTACTTTGTGTTCTGTGAAGGGCTGAAGAAGAGCCTGGGCATGGAGGGAGGCAGCAAGTACTCCCCAGTCATCAGTACAGATGCTTTTGGCCTTTACCAAATGGCTGCTCAGCTCCCATCATTTAGACTGGACTGTGTCCTCCCTTGCATGTTTTGATTTGTGAAACCACACCAAAAATACAGGCATTTTTTCCCCCTCAGCATGGCAGTTGATAGTGGAAACCACTGATTGATTGTCCTATCTTCTCATCACTACAAGACAGTTTGATTATCAGAGGCTACAACAGTTTGTCTTCCTAAATCTCCTTAGCTTGTAAAAATTCCACTGTTGCTACAGGCTACCATCTACCTTGACAAAATGCTTGCAGCAAAGGTTTTCTCTAGTGAAATAGGCGTGATTCCATCTTTGTGAAATGAAAGAGGGCATATATGGTGAAAAGAAATGATTAGCAATGACAAACAGGTTCTTGAATACATTCATCTCCTTGCCTGGTAGGTGACTGACAACAGCTGCAGTACTTAATCATTTCCCTTTTGATTCTGACCTTGTCTGATGGATGAGAGTTGTTTCATCAGTATCTGTCGTATACCCTCCTTCTCTGACTGGCTGTGCATGCTTGTTGTCGTCACAAGTGTCACCAGAAGGTAGCCAACAGATCTTTTTCAGTGTGGCTGCCCAACCAAAGTTGCCTTAAAAGCTGTTGGTATAAAAAGAATGTGTGCTGCTCCTTGTAATTTGTTAGGTGGGGTGGTATGTCCGTTTCCTTCCTGAAGGTACATACAGGAGGTCCATGGGGACTACAGAGTGTCCATTTGGGTTGATGGCCAAAAAAAAAAGGGCAGGCAAGGCTTTCTCCAGAAAGGACTAGGGATTATTAGAAGCATGGGCTTCTCTTCAGTGCATATAGTTTGGTTAACCTTTTAAAACTCCCCATCAAAAAGCTAAAGATATGTTGAGGCAATGAAACGTTGAGCTTTCAGAACTTTGAAAAATAAATTGTGGACTTATAAATTACATAGAATGAATTATAGTACATTGGAAATGTCAGGAAACCACACTGCTTCCATTAAGTTTTTGTTATAGGACCCTCAGGTTTTCCCAATCAACAGCTAACCTTCGGAACCATTTTATGACCTACATATAAATTGCTTTTATGCAGTTTAGATCTGAATACTACTCAATATCTATGAGAAAAACTGTTGAAAATTTTTGAATTTTTTTTTTTTTTAAACCATTACTCAACTTATTCCCAGCCCGTCCCATGTACTCCTGAGTTTGGGATTTCTGTCTCAACACAGTCAAGGCAGGACTGCTGTAAATTTGCACTGTGGTAGAACCACGACAGCTGAATTACAAGGGCGAGTTGAGGCACCATCACATTTTTGGAATCCGCAGCCCAAACTCAGCCTATGGGGCTCCCTTGAAGATAAAAGTCAGAAAAGTTTGAGAAAAGGTTTTGGTTTGAACTCAATATTATGACACCTACTCGGCCTGAGATACTTGAAACCGCACAGCTTAGGGGTATCTCATACTCTGCTTGTGCTCAAACACTTGACAACACACAGAAGTTGCCAGGAGAGAGCTCCAGCACTGATGTTTTTGTTCCCAAGTCCAACTGCTTGGGTAGGGCTATGGAGATCTCTCATGGGGAAGTTGCATCAAGGTGATGGATTGAGACACAGAGATTAGGCAAAACAGGATGCTTGAAACCTAGCCTAGTAAAGGCCAGACAGGATTTGAACTTTAAACAAATGGTTCTCATTTTCTCTTAGTAACTTAAATTTACACATAATCTGGATAGAGTCAGAAATATCTTCCTAAAATATTCTTCCTTTTGGCAGGGCACTGTCTTCTGATCCTTGTTTTCTTCTTTACATCTTCAGGAACATGATCTGGGAGGGATGACTGGTAACCAAAACTCCTCACTGCTGGTATTAATAACGAAAAGCCCAATGTGTAGCCTCTCTAGCTCCCACCCGCCTCTGACAGGATCAGGCCCTAACACAGCTTAAAGACAGATGTTCTAGGAAGTCTCATGTTGCTTAATATTATTTGTTCACACATCCCAGCTGATGCTAAATCTTGTTAGGGAGGTGTTAAATGCCTGAAGACGACAGAGGCACTATCCATTCCCAGAATGAGTCACCGGGATGGGAGAGCTGAGTCCAACTATTACCACCCGCCAGGGCTTCCAAGACTTCCCCCTCACTATTCCCTCTTTTTCATTTTAATGGAGGTATTAATTCCAATCCCATGAATTGGAATTTGGACACAATCCCTGATTTTCTTACGACATATTAGTAGCAAAATTTGAGAGACACAGGATTTAAAAAAATATAATCTGGTGCATGGTCATAAATGTATGATAATAACCAAAATCTCAGTTTTTCTTAAAGGGAGGGAGCGATTCTTCTTCTAATTAAAAATTGTTCTAAAAATATATGACAGCTCCTTGTATAGAAAGAAGTGGTTCTGTGCGGAGAGCTCGAAACTCTTTCCGAACTCTATATTCCTTCTGAGGAAAGGGTACCAAATTTGTTCGTCCTCCCTGTTTCACAGATGGGGAAGCAGAAGCACAGAAGTGAAGAGACTTGCCCGTTGTCAGCTGTGGTCAGGCATCAGTCCAAGCCATCCCGATTTCCAGGCTCTGCTTTAACTCGTCAAGTAGTCTCTCATTCTTCCTCCTCCTCCTTGTCGGTGTCCTTCGTGGTTTTGCCACCTCCCTCCATGCAACCTCTTTTTTAGGTTTAAAATGGGGCCAAATGTCTATCCAGCGCCACACACCATACAGCTTCCCAGCGCAGAAAGTAAACATGAAAATGCCGTTGTCCCAGACCTCAGCCTTAGACACACATGGTGTGCAGCCCCGCTGAAACCCGTTTAATATGCATCATCCATGACTTATAGGTTGGATGCAGGAAAAGAAAAACAAAACATCACTGTAAAACAAACTATGATTTCAGAGAGTTGCTGAAAACGAAAAGCAGGAACAGGCACCAGGGATCTTTCAACAAATGTAATTTAAAGAGCTCACTTTCAGCTCTCTGGGCACTTTGACAAGCATTTAGTGGGATTCAAGCAACTACGGAGTAGTAAGGGGCAGCTGTCTGCAGTGTGGCCGTGCTGGGGCAGGAGGGAGCAGGACACAAGGGAGGGAGAAAATGGGGGTGACAGGAGGGAACAGGGCTGGGTGATGTGTGCCGGGGTCCTGTGTGAACCCCAGCCTGGAGCACATATGGGCCTGTTGTGACTTTCACATGTCAGGGAGTGAACCCCATCCTTGGTAATGAGTGTGATAGTAAAACTGCGCTGGCCAAGGCAAACAGTGCACCGTTTCCAAGGCTGAGGAGAACCCCAAGGGAAGGGCTGCAGCTCCAGGTGGCTGAAGTACAGGACAAAGTGGGGAGGGGGGAGGCAGGACTGGGCTGATGGGAGGGAGCAGCTTGGCAGTGCTTGAAGTTTGCCCAGAGCGGCAAGATTTCTCCCGGCTGCTCATTCCTTGCAGGAAAACTACTCTTTTCTGCCTACCAGAAGAGATTTCTTCCTGAGAGCCAGCACTGGGCTGTGCCAGCCTCCAGGGCAGCCATTTGCAGCTTCACTAGAATGACTTGTGTGCAGCAGGGACACCTTTGCGATGACTGTTCTACCCACACCTTTATTTGCCACTTCTGCAGAGCCAGTGGTTATGCTGGGCCAGGCTTCCTTTACCTTCTTGTCCTTCCAGCACCTCACAGTATCAACAGGAGAGATCCTTTCCTTCCCTTCCTCTCCTAAGCGCTGCCTGGCTTGTGTTTCCACCTACCTCTACCATAGTCCTTAAAATCAGGCCTTGAAACAAGTCCAGTTATCTTTGAGGGCTCTTTTGCAGAATCACAGAGGTCAAAAGGGGCCTCTGGATGTTGCCTAATCCAACCTCTCTGCTCGAAGCAGAGTCATCTACATGGAGTGGCTCAAGGCTGTGCCTTGTTTTGGTTTCTGGTATCTCCAACACTGCAGACTCCACAACTTCCCTGGCAAACTTGTCCCGGTGTTCAACCACCCTCCATTTTTCAAGTGCTCCCAGGTACTTCTCTATTTGCTCTACAGCAAGAGCTGTGCAAATGCTGTTGTGGGTTTTCCTGGGATTGGGTACTTTGATGGCATAGAGACGCTCCTTCTTTGTGTCTTGGTGGTTAATATGCACTTCACCACCATCTTCTCTCCACCAAATCTGGGTTGTGCATATTAAGCTCACTTGGGCCTACAAATGGACAGCACTGCATGTTATTACAGTACCTCAGTTATGCGTCTGTGATTGTGATACATGCATGATTTTGGATTTATTTTTGTCTTCCTATAGAGATTTTACGTGACACACTCAGATATCAGTGGCTTTTGGCTGGTTCTACTCTACTTCCCCACTTGCTTTTAACATTTCTGTCATAAACAAGCTTGAAGTTTTTGTAAAAGATTATTTATGTCTCATAACAGTTCAAACTTTTCTTAGAAGAAAAATTCTCTCCTTCATTATCTAAGAAATAAGAGAATCAGACTGTGTTTGATTAGGGGATAGTCAAGTTCCTGGGCAAGCAAATTTTGACAACAAAGAGATCAATTTTGCCACTGGCTGAACAAGACCATTTCCTAGTAAACTGAAGCTCTCCTCCCCATTTTGGTTGCATCAAGAAACAGGCTCAGTGGTGTAAATCTTGCTGTGGAGTTAAACTGCCCCATGGTTGGCTCCATCTGGCACAAACACCATCACACCCCTCCAGCCACCAGTCTGGAGCAGCTTCCCTTTGCTGTCTCTCCAAGGCAGGAAATACCCCCACGCACCGGCCTCAGTTCCTGACTTATTTCCCGGGACAGGGATCCTTCTCACCCTTCAGGAGGAGATACAGCTTTTCGGAACGGGCTGGGAGTGCCAAAAACCACCCACTCAGCCTGCTGGCAGGAGAACTCAGTTACTGGCCTTGTTGCCTCTGAGCCCCGTTTGGGTTTGTTTGGAGCAGCGGGGGGCAGTTGGGCGGTTTAACCTTTTGTGCCAGCACAGCAATCTGAGGATGACACATGGTCTCCTGGGGGATCGGCCAGCTGAGGTCACTGCCTTGCAAAAAAACCAAGCAGCTCGTGAGTTTTGAGCATGATTTCTGTGAACCAAGCCCATGCTTGGTTGGGTCAGAGTTTGATTCCATCTCTGATGGAGGAACAGCCTTGCTGGGCCACAAGGTGTAACAGTGTGATGTTGCTAAGAGGGACAGTAGTCCTTGTTTTGCTGTACGGCCTTTGTATTTCTGTGTTTGCCTCATGGCATCACCCAGCGTTGCCAAGGGACTCATAATGCAGAAGCTGGAATAGGTAGAGGTAAAATAGGCATAGGTTAAATGATGTTTGGCAGCTTTTCTTCGTGTCACTCTGTCTTGCCATGTAAAGTAGCTCAGCACTTCTGCTGCTTTTGTACTGCTTTCCACCAAGCAGAGGCCTAAGCACTTTGTATTTTTAAATAAACGCCCATGGATGATGGAAATAAAGATGCGGGGCACCAAGCAGAAGAGATCTTCCAGGGCTCGTGTCTCCAGTGCAGATGCGGGGCATGTGGAAGTTGGTCTCAGCCAGAGGCAGATGAGAGGCTCTGTGCTTGACCCAAGGAATGACATAGTTTTCAGTCCTTGTTTTTGACCCTTCTGATTAAAAGAAGGAGCCTTGTCTTTTTGAGAATGTACTGAGAAGATGAGTAGCATTAAATGACACGGAGAAAGAGATGAAAGTGGCCCAAAGACTGCATTCAAAGCTTGGCGTGAAATTGGGCCAGGCCAGCACTGAAGGGACAGCATCCTTGAGGGAACCATGCAGCCAACCTGCTGCTTGTTCTGTGATGAGAAGGGCCGAAACCAAAACATTTTGAAGGGCATTACCAGGGGGAACATGGGTTGTAGGCACAGGATCATTTAGTACCTAAGCTGTGCTGAAGACACTTGGAATGATTAAGTCAAAGTGTCTCAAACTTGGAGTGATTAACTCCAACAAATGCATTAACTGAACTCCCTGCCTGTGAAAACAGGTACGGACACGGCCCGCCGAGGTATGTAAATGACTGCAGTGAGAGAATACATGCCATGGGGGTTGCATGCATGGATGTGCATACATCAAGATATTTAAAGAGACATGACAGATTTTCAACATGTGCAACACCCTGCATGTTGAGTATCATTAAAATGTTGTCTTCGGAAAATAATGCTTGCATTCTGAAAATACGTTAATTATGGTTATAGCCGTGTATTAGGTTGAATGTGTTATAAATTTTTCCTGGTTGGGACATGAAATAATGCCAGATTTGTAAGTTTTCCATTGCTTGATTTGATTAAATAATCATCAGAATATAGTGATTTTATATAGACAAGGTTTGCAGTAACATTTGTTACGTTGGCTAGAAAACTAAGCCTGCAATTTTTTTTTTGAATTAAAAATCCAAGTATGTACTAAGATAGTTTAAGTACAAAATCAGTGAATTAAATTCGATTTAGCTTCATAAATGAAACACATAGAACTACTCCCATTCAATTTGTAAGCCACAATATGAAATTTTAATGGTGGATAACTTCAGGTAATGAATAAATCTTTTTGAAAGTGTAAAATGGGGAGGGGGAAATAATGAAGTATTGACTATGAATTATTACTTTGTTATTGCATCTGCATTACCATGTTTAGTGATGTTACCTTTGGTATTAAGGTTTTATATCAAGTAATGCTTGATATAAAAATGCTTGATATGTAGGGATTTATATCAAGGAATCAAGAGGAGGATGCAAGTTGTTTGAGGAAGTATCTTTCATTTAGTGCAAAAGAGTAAATCAGCTCTAAAATGATTTCTATTCATTGCTAAGCTGGCTTTAGTTTCAGCTCTAAGAAGGAAGGGGACCAATTAGTGATAGCCCAAAGAAGAAAAATCATGAATATTCAGAGGCCTAGAAAGCATGACCTCCTGAGGAAAGACTGAGAGATTTGGGGTTGTTTAGTCTAAAGAGGAGAAGACTTAGGGAGAAAGATGATCACAGCCTTCGAGTATGTTAAAAATTGCTCCAGAAGAGGATGGGAATAAACAGCTCTCTGTGTCCTCTCTGGACAGAGCAAGAAGTGACGGACTGATGCTGAGGCAAGGACAGTTTGGTTACAACTTGGGAGGAGGTGCCAGTGCTGGTCTCTGGGATGGAGCTGGTGCAACTACATGTTTTAGGAAGCGGTTAGAAAATGTCAGGGATGATGTTCATATTTCTTTTTCCTGCTTTAACAGTGATCCTTCTGGTTGGAGTAGGTGATCTCATAAAATCTCATTCTCAAAAAAATATTCCTCTTTTTTGAATCCTCATTTTCTAAGATCATGATTCTTTGTAATGAAGTAGGAGGCGAGCGTGTCCATATAATTTCTTACCTGTGTGTTGTGCAGTATTATGCTGTGAAGTCATGTATTTTAAGCTTCTTGGTCATCAAATACTCTGGACACAAACAGAAAAGACTATAAATGTGAGCTATAGGACTATATTAATCAGAGACGTTGAGGTAGTGTTAAGTATTGACTAAAGCAGGTTAAGATGGAGACGGTAGAGAACAGAGCTGGAAGTGGCAGAAGTCTGTTCTGGAATAAAGTTTCAAAGGAGGGAAGTGGTGCTAGTTTTTCAGCTGGCGTGCTAAGGAAGATTATTTTTTGCGGAATGCAGAGTAACAGGGAGAGCAATAGACAGACAGTCAAGAAGGCCAGAGAGAAAAGTGTTACCTTAGGGTGAGAGAGAGACAACAGAGACACAAACCAGGCTATCAGCAAAGGTGGAGAAAAGGGGGCCAGTTTCAATACATTAACTGGAAAAGACCAGAGTAGAGCAAGAAACTGAATGTGAGGAAGGAAGGGAGAATCTAAACAAACACACAGATTGGAAGTAGATTGAAGGGAAGATTAACATAAGCTACCATAGAAAGGGAGTAAATAGAGAGGAACTAAGAGAACAGGAGATGTTTTGTATTTACTGTGTTTACAGAAGTGTTGGGATTTCCACGCACATACATTAGTAGCTAGAGAGATATTTGAGCCTTCACAACGTGAGAGTCTTGACAA
>JAVSBS010022717.1:11986-36073 GCA_033124195.1 Coracias cyanogaster | reverse complement strand
CAAACAAGAGCATTTAGATGTAACCACCGCTCACAAAGTCCTTTGACTTCTGAGTACTGAGAGCTGCTGATGCATGTTAGGAAACTTACTCCTTTCATGTCCAAGTTATTTCTCGCCCATTGCCAAGTCCTTTTGAGATGCAGCACTGGACTAGCTGGACTTCAGTGCGCTCTTGTGCTCCTGGGTGACTTGCTTGTCCAAATCCCTCCTGAGTTATGCCCTGCAAGGAAGTCTGAAAGAGCCTAGAGCCTTAGAAGCAGGAAACAGCTCAATGCTTTTGGCATCTGATTTGGTATTCAGTGTGACTTTTCTGCTGGAGTCATGTGGATTATTGATCTGGAACCAACTTTTCTTCTGTCTGGCTCAGCGATCGAGCTCTTATTCCCACAATAAGTTGTCCTGGTATCAGCAGTTGTTAAAGCACGTTGAATCTGAAAGAAGGCTGGTGGTGTGGACGTTTGCATTAGCTCAGCTTGGGATGATTTCAGCTGCAGTGGAGTTTGTGTGAGTTGACTCCTGTTTCTTACTGGTGGGGATGCATTGCAGAGCTACCCTTATCTCTGTGGTCTCTGTTGTCCTTTGTGTCTTCTGACATTCCTGACTCAGCCCTTTCCACAAACTCTCTCAAACTGATATGAGAATTATAACCAGTGGTGCCTAAAAGATCTTAGTTATTAGTTGTCCTGCCAATACTTCAGCAACTGTTTGAAGACTGATGTATCTTTGTGGTGGAGTGAATAACCAGACTCTGGCAAAAAAAGGGTCTGCCACCCTTATGGTAAGAAGCTTGGGAGGCAGGAGTTAAAAGAAAAACAATTTGGAGAAGAAATTACCATATGTATTTTTGCTTACGTACACATGATGATATTATATTATCAAATCTGTGAATGTTTTTAGGAGCTATCCCATGAACCAAGAACTTCCTTTCATCCACAGAGACATCTCCAGAGACACTAAGTGAAACTGCATCTGTCATCTAAACTGCCTTCCTGATGACAAGCTAATAATCACAGCCACCAAAAAGCAGACTTTTTTGTGTGCACCTGGAACTTGAGTGTATCTTGATGGTCTCCCACAGACACCAGAAAAGGTTTTGTTGAGAGCATTTTGATTTCTCTATTTCCTGTTTTCTTCCACACTGTGAGGCTGCCTTGAGTGCTTTGAGACCCTGAGAAGCTACTGCAGCCTCAGAGTCCACAGCTTTTCTTTCTGAACGCAGTTCCCAACCACAATCTGGCACACTGGTTATTTTTTATTTTTTGGAACACTGGCTGTTTTTTATTTTCTTTCAAAGCCTAGATGCTGCTGATAGATTTGACCAGAGCAAATGGGGCTGCTGAGCCTTAAACTAATTTGCTGATCTAAGAATAAACTTGTTCAAAGAAACCATTTATTACCTCGTGGCCTCTGTGGATCGTGTGTCATGAGAACTTCCAACTGTACTTGGGCGGGGGCGGGGGGGAAGGAGCCAAGGAGTTTCCAGAAGCTGAGAGGCAGGAGAGATGGGATGGAAACCCTGCTCCTTTCGGCTGGCAGGGATTCCCTGAGGAGGGAATCATGACAGAGGAGATGAATGTAATGCTTCTCAAAAAGTGCTTCTGTCTTTTCTTTTTCACTGTCACCTAACACATGGATAAAACCTGTTAGGGGAAGAAAAAACAAGTGATAAACCATTGCCAGAAGCATGAAACCTTTGAAAGCCAAGGCTGTGTTCTGCAATAAAAGCAAGGCAGGCTCTTGTACAGAGCCCTAACCTGTTCCCTCGCTTGTTTATCTGTTCCCTGGTGCTCTCGTATCTGAACAGAAAATGCCCTACTCTCAAACCTAAATAACATGATGCTTGTCACTTGATCTATGTGAAGCCAAAGAGAAGTTATCTGCTGAAGGATATCTACTCTCTTTAGGTTTTGGATTTCTACGTTGTTGTTTGTGGTTTTGATTGTTTGGTTTTGTTGTTGTTGTGTGGGTTGTTTGGTTTTTTTTTTTAAATGAAAGCATGATGTGGTACCTCATGAAATGGATCATGGGAGATAGTTGTGGCACTTCTGTAAAAGCCAGTTTGACCTCCTTTGACCACTTGACTCCAATACACAACTTTGCTTTCTTCTTCTCTGCCCCTCTTTCTAGCTGGAGGATCTATCAGCTGGAGAGCACTGGGGACAGGAGGGGTTTTGTCTGAGAACCCTGACTGAAAAGATACAATACAGTTGCACAGAGGAGCTTTTTTTCCCTAAGCAGGTCCTCAACCTCTGTGGATGAGGCAAGTTAAGGTGACAAAAGCACTGCTCTCTTTTGCACCTGAATTTGGAGGCTTGCCAAGGAGACTAATGTTCTGAGAGTGTCTGCTATGTCCCAAGTAGCTGTTCTGGCTTGGAAGTAAGGTTGTGCTCCCTTCTCTGAAAGGGCTGCCCAAGGGAAGGGAGTGAGGTACCAGAGGTTTCACTAGACAAGTGATCACAGTGAGGTATCACTTACAAACCAGCTTTGCGCTGGAATAGCCTAAATCCCATTGATATATATGTGTTACAAAACCACTTTCTAGTATTTTTCTTTGGACATTTTGGTGCTTCAGAAACTTATGATGAAATCTGAACAAGAAGTAATTACTCTCATTAATCATATGAATCCTGAAACCTGCTGTGTTTTCAGTGTTGTCTACTCCAATCGCATAGTTATAATTTTTTTTTTTTTTTTTAAGGTAAGGAATGAAGAAGACTTTATTAAGAAACTGGACTGCAGTCCTGACCAGCATCTAAAGGTAGTGTCCATCTTTGGGAACACAGGGGATGGCAAGTCTCACACCCTTAACCACACTTTCTTCTATGGTCGGGAAGTCTTCAAGACGTCTCCAGCCCAAGAGTCTTGCACAGTTGGAGTCTGGGCAGCCTATGATCCTGTCCGCAAAGTGGTGGTAATTGATACAGAGGGCCTCCTGGGGGCCACTGTGAACCTGAGCCAGAGAACAAGGCTGCTGCTGAAGGTCCTGGCCATCTCTGACCTTGTCATCTACCGTACTCGTGCTGACAGGCTCCACAATGATCTCTTCAAATTCCTTGGTGATGCCTCGGAGGCTTATTTAAAACATTTCACCAAGGAGCTAAAAGCTACCACAGCCCGCTGTGGCCTAGATGTTCCTCTGTCAACTTTGGGTCCAGGTGTCATCATCTTTCATGAGACTGTGTACACCAAGCTACTGGGCTCTGGTGAGTAGGCAGTAAGAAACTGAATTATCATGTGCTAAATGCTGTCTATAAATTATCAGCTTGCATTAACTATTAAGTGTTCTGTACTGCTATGTCAAAGATGTGGTTTGGGTTTTGCTCTCACTGGGAACCAGGCTATGGAAATAAAGCATTCCCTGATGGCGATCTGACTACCCCAGATCAGCTTGAATAATCCTCTTAGCCAGCTGGGCATTGGCACTGACTAGACACGACGAGAGCTCTGCCAACCATAGGAGGGGTCATTGTACAAGATCCTGAGTATGGGTGATATGGCAGATGAGGGTGAAAACTGAGACACCCTGGGATTTTGGCATGGAGACAGAGTATCCTGTTGCAAAAAACCTTAAAGTAACACTCTTATGTAGAAGCTGGGATGAGCAAGAATAATGAAATTTATGAACTTCAATACTTAAAGTATCCTCACTCTACTATTTTAATTCTGTGGACTGGTGGGAGGCTGGGACTGAGGTTGTGGTAGCACAGAGCTGGTTGTTTGACACAACTTTTCTCTGTGCGGGTATCTGATACGGCCGGAGCAGCAGGCCTGGCACACTTTTATTCCCATCACTTTCAGTGTTCTTCACCAGTACTTTTTATTTGGCTTATGTCATACTGGATTATGCATATTTACATCCTGTATTTTTATTTGTAAGTCTGAGTGAAATGCACTGTCCTATGGGTGTCGCAGTACAGTTTGGTTTTGACTATATAGAGATCTAAATTTCTTCTCCTGGCCTCATTTTTCCCATGCTTCAAAAGGCATGATGAAATCTTTCTTCATTCTGTCCATTTCTGATGCTTTGATGAGCAAGAGCCCTGATGAGTTGGCCTGCAGCGGCTGAGGCTCAGTCCTGCTGTCTGCAAACATCTGGGAGTCTTCTGCTGTGTGATACCACAGCAGCTCCCTGCTGGCACACATTCTTATTTTGGCTTTTCTAATCAGCAAGGTCCTGAGCTAGTAGAAGAACTTGGCATCTTTCTGGTTACTATTAGAGAAATTTCTTAATTATTTTTAACTTACCTGCCAAGGCAGTTCCTTTTCTTACCAATTTGCTGATTAGCGATGCAGAGTTTTATGTATTTGTTGAAATCTGCTGTTTCAGCAGGTCAGATTTAGTGACCTGTAAGGATAGTTGTGTGTAAAGTCAGGGCAGTAAAATAATTATGTTTTTATGATCTCTTCTGATCATGGTAGGAATAGGAAAGAAACCTCTTAGCATGTGGATTTGCAGCAAGCTGCAACCATCTGTCTCGATGAATAACTGAGATAAGTGTGTGCATGTAGTTTTGGGGTGGGGAAGAAGGGGCCTGCCTCATCCTGAAATGTGCAGCAGGTCCTTGGAAGCAGGCAGGAGAATGTGGTTGGCTCTGTGGAGTCTGACCTGATGTGGCCAGTTCTGAAATGCTTTACAAAGGGTTGATAGAGTCTTGGTCTTCCTTGCTACAGGGTTGGCATGGAGAATAAGCAGCCCATGTAAGGTCCACATCCTCCACTTTTCAGGTGCTAAGACTAGCTATACCATGTTATGGGCTGGTGAGAAGAATTAACAAGCGTGCTGACATGGAGCATCCTTGTATTATGTCATAAATTGCTGCTTCTTTTGAGTATCTGTGTTTCCAAACCTTGATGTTTGTGGTTTTACCTGTGGAAATTGATCTTTGAATCTATAGCAGAGACCACTTTTGAAAACTGTTTCTTTTCCTGCATGTAAAATGCAATGATAACTGCATTCTATATCTATGAGAAGGTTTAATTCGGAAAACTAGCACTGTGTTGCGTATGAAAGCACTGTGCAGTTTAAGTATTCTTTTAAACAATCAGTTGTTTATATACTTGCTGATACTCTTATATGTAGATCATCCTTCTGAGGTTCCTGAGAAGCTCATTCAGGATCGGTTTCGGAAGCTAAGCTGTTTTCCTGAGGCTTTCAGCTCAATCCACTACAAGGGAACCAGGACATACAATCCTCCAACGGATTTCTCTGGACTTAGGCGAGCTGTGGAGCAGCAGCTGGAGAACAATACCACGCGTTCACCTAGACAGCCTGGGGTTATCTACAAAGCACTGAAAGTAAGTGAAGAATTCATGGCAATCTTTATTTGGATCAGTGTTGCTAGTCACTGTCAGTTGTATCTAATAAAGGTAGAGCACGTGAACCAGTGGTGCAGACTTGCAGATGTCTGGAGATAAAGCAAGTCTTCCATGAGGATGATAATTTTTGTGTAACAGCCAGGAAGACTGGGTAGTTTTTTACTTTGAAGCAACCAGCCACCTTAGCAAAGACCCTGAAAGGTCAAGAAACGTTGAAGAGCAAAACAAAAAAACTGAGCTGGGAAGAAACTGAGTGGGGAAGACAAAAATAACTCATGTTATGAGTACAAGTGCTTAATGACAATGGTTTACAAAGGAAGCCCAGGAGGAGTTATTGGTGAAATTCCTAAGGATGGCCTCAGCACAAGAGGAGGGAATGCAAGAGACTTGGAGGGATGTAAAGGCAAAATGTAGCACTGAGTGTAGTGTAACCCAAGGCCTAGGAGGCAAAAAGGAGGAAGGAGATGTGTTGGTAGCTAGGAAACAAGATGGGATCAAGCCAAAACATACGTCATTTCAGAGGTGCAGCATCAGATGAGAAGGCTGATGAAAAGGAACTGGAGAGAGCAAGTGGTGATTTTCTTAGAAGGTTCGCCATGATAGGATGTCAGAGGGATTTTCAGGTCTTCAAATGTGCAGTCTGTCCTACAAGTTTCTGCACATTGCTACCACTACCTGATTAGCATCATATTTTCATTGGCCCAAAGAGCACAGCTGTCACTGGAGAGAGGCAGGCAGAGCTGGGGCGTGTCTGCGGAAGAAGGTAGTGTTAGCAGTCTTTTCTGATGTTAGTCACACTGTCAGAACAGATAATCTCAGCCACTCTGTTTGGGGTAGCTGAAGCTACCCCAGAGGGTACATATACACTGTTCCTTGCATTAGGGAGCAGAGAGACGGCAAGGGGAAATCAGCTGGAGTGGTTTATTCCAGTTCTAGCACTTTACTGAAATAGTTAAATAATCCAGTTTCAGATGTAGCTGTTAGTATACTTAAAATTCATGTCCAGTGAAGTAGTTGCTGTGTTCAGATCACTGCTGACTACAAATTAACTGATTTTGTTTTACTTCCTGAGGACGTAAGTCTTGCTAGAGATTTACGTCCACCTCCTCTAAATTTTGAATCCATTGGCCAGTATCAGTCAAGCTTGAAAGAGATCTAAAAGCTCATTTCCTTGAAATTCTATGAAATAAGATGTCTGTGTAGAGATCTTATCTGAGAGAGGCTGTGGTGAGAGATATATCTGTGTCCGTGCAGTCAACCCTTGCTAGACAGCAGAGATGCTCTCCACTCCCCCACTGCCTGGGAGGGGAGAGGGAGGAAGAGAAAGAAAGGCAGCCACTCTAGTAACCTTAGCTATGGGGAGAGTTTCAGTTAGACATTATGCCTTCAGAGGTCTCCATCAAGACAAACCCTAACCATCTGCTTAGTTGCAAGGCTTACTTTTTTTTTTTTTTTTAACATAACACCCAAAAGAACTGAAAAAGTTAAGCGTGTCAAAGCTAAGGACTGAATTAATCTGGGAACAGATGCTCCCAGGAAAGGGAACAAATCTCTTTGTCTCAGTTCTTGCAGTTTCACCAGAGAAGAGTAGTTGTTCAAGGGGCCAGAGGGAAGCTCAGGGCAGCACTTCCTGAGCTGACAGGCAGAGAATGTGTCCTCCTGTATTGTGAAAAATGACTCCCTGAGTTTCATTCTGGAGGTTTCCAGAATGCAGAGCCCTTTTAGCAAGCACCATGCTATATTGGGCATGGGTTGTATGTACAGAGGTGGATGTAATCTTCTACCACCCATTCATACTATGAAATTCAAAGCAGGGGCACAAGGAGAGGAGAAGAGTAATTATCTTACTTGTACTTCCATACAAGTGCAAGATTGTCTTCTTGCTTGGTTTCTAATCCTTATCTTGGTTAGGTGTGTATTCTCCCTACAGTAGAGAAACCCATGCTTTTGCTTGCAAAAGCTTTCATAAAATGTCTTTGTTATTGCTCTCAGTCCCTTACCAGTTCATTCCGTTCTGACAGGCTCTAAGTGACCGGTTCAGTGGGGAGATTCCTGATGACCAGATGGCTCACAGCTCTTTCTTTCCAGATGAATATTTCACGTGCTCCTCTGTGTGCCTCAGCTGTGGGTAAGTAGATGAGAAATGCACCCTCATCCTTCTAGAAGGCAGTGCTGCCCTGGTCTGCAGCCACAGGATATAAAGTTTGTGACATCTTGGCTGCTGACATCACCTATCACCAGCCAGTACTTCCAGGCAGAATTTGCTTGAAATTCAACTCTTAGGTGAATTGTATAGCTGTTATTGCTCCATCCCAGCTGGATACGTGCTCTTTGCCTGCTCTGTCTTTGTGTCTGGCTACAAACATGTTCTGCCCATATCTTTTCCCCAAGGCACACAGTGCAGGAAGAAAGGAGTGTATAAAGAAATCCTCTAATTTCCTGTGATGATTTCTTCCACCATTTTTATTACCTAAACAGTGTAAACTGTCCTAAAGCACATGTCGTAGGCCTGGACTGTGTTCAGTGACTACATCAAAGTGGAGTCCAAGGTTTGGTTAGAGCTTGGCTCATAGCTTTCTGGGAAGAGCCCAACGATTGAGCCTGGAAGGGCAGCAGATGGCAATGGGTGCTCTGAATCAGTGGGATGTTTTGATTGATTATGCTTCTGGAAACATTGTCTGTCAGATGAAATGTGGTGCTACCTCCCCGCTCTTTTATGCTCATGAGAGAATTTCTAGCAGCTTCCCACAAAGGCTTCAGTGTTAACTCTGTCCTGGCTAATTTCCGAACTTGGTTAGTCCTTCTGTGAAGTTCAAATTGTCTACAGTGATCCTTCACTGCGCTGAGCTGTTGTGTGCTGCTGCTTTGTACTGTGAAACAGTTGGTACAGCTCCTTCCAGAGCGCCTGCCTTTCAGTGATAGATTGTCATTGCTATATGCACAGTTGTGAAAATGGTTTTGGGTTATAATGTCTAAACAAATGCAAGAAAGTAACAGAAATGAACTCTTGATGACATCTGTCGTGTATCTAACAGCATCAGCTCTTGGCTTGCTTTTGCATGCTCAGGTGCGGCTGTAAGAAGAGCATGAACCATGCAAAGGAAGGAGTCCCTCATGAATCCAAAAGCCGATGCAGATATTCTCACCAGTATGATAACAGAGTCTACACTTGCAAGGTGAGTAGTGACAGAAGGACAAAGTTTGAAGAATGAGGAAGGATGGCCCAATAAATGAGGAATATCACAAGCAAGCGCCTGGTTTCCTGCATTTTTTCAAATGGGAGAGGTGCTCATGACCTTGACAAGAAAAACTGATCTCTTTTGAACTTGTGTTTTTGCTTGGAGAGGTCATCACCTCTGTGTGCTGTGTGTCATTTGCTAGATAAATTGTGAACCCAGGGGCTCTCAACCTGGGCAATGCTGACCTTCTGTATACTTAATGTGGCTATTCTTCTAATTTGCCTAGGCCCACTGCTTGGTATTAGCTGATTTTTCTGGAGTTTGTGTGCAGGAGACAGGAACATTTTCAGCTACCACTATAGTTTTTATTGTTGTAGAAATATTTCCCTGATGTCATTATTGATACTGGGTTTGGTTTGTTTTTAAATCAGTTGTGATGAGTGCTCTCCTTTGCTGCGGAGACTGCTGTATGCCAATTACATGCTTTATGTGACCAAACGGCTGCAAGGCCTGGAGTCTAGGATTCCCAAGAATGTGGTTTTAATTGAGCCTTTCTGTCGTAGGCCTGTTACGAACGAGGGATGGAAGTCAGCGTGGTGCCAAAAACCTCTGCTTCCACTGACTCCCCTTGGCTGGGCCTTGCCAAGTATGCCTGGTCAGGGTGAGTGCTGCAGTTACGATCCCTCCGCCCTTTTGTTGTCTCTACATTGCCTGGTGGTCTGGACTTCCAGTACCTCACTGAGGTAACCCATCCTCCTCTTCTGCAGGTATGTGATTGAGTGCCCCAACTGTGGGGTGGTGTACCGCAGCCGACAGTACTGGTTTGGCAACCAAGATCCTGTGAACACTGTAGTGAGGACAGAAATTGAGCATGTCTGGCCAGGGGTAAGTGTGGTTGCTGGATACGTGCAGCCATGCGCGTTGTGTATGTGGGTTCTTCTGGACATTGATGAAGAAAATGGATTGGCTTTACTTACAGCTGGTCCCTGCCTCTGCTGTTTAAAAAAATCTTTGCAAGGGCCTTGAGTCTCCTTTTGGCTATCCTGAACTGGTCAAGTCTCCATTTTATGAACGCTTTGTGTGAACGATACACCATTAAAACCTAGCCCTGTTTCAAAGCAGGGCTGGTGAATATTTTTCTTCTTCTTGCCCTCCAGTTTAACAGGAGCAGTGGGTTGCAGAGCCATCTGCATCTAAAAAAAAGAAGTTTTCCTGTTCTTATTCTCAAACAAATATCCCTTTCATTCCAGACTGATGGATTTCTGAAAGACAACAACAATGCAGCCCAGCGTTTGTTGGATGGGATGAATTTCATGGCACAATCAGTATCTGAACTTAGCCTGGGACCCACAAAAGCTGTGACCTCCTGGTTGACAGACCAGATTGCCCCAGCTTACTGGAGACCCAACTCTCAGATCCTGGTAAATAGCAGCTGCTAAAGAGAAAAGCTTTGCATAGCTAGAACTCATTTTCCTCGCCCTCTTAATAATGTAGTATTTTGCAGATTCCGAATACTTCTTATTTTATTGCAGCAAACCCTTCTCTTACAATTTTGAGAACAACTGAAATGCTTTCAGCTCTTCCCATTCTTGACTTTGCCAGAGAAAGTATGAACAGAGACTCTTCCCAGCCCTATTTCTCCTTACTTTTTGTGAGCACCTCTCTCAGCGGTACCAGAGAAGATCCTGGCTTGCATGAACTTGCTCTTCAAAGCAAAGAATCAACATCTGGCTACTGCATTTGATAGTCGTATTTTTATAGGTGCACAGATTAAACTCTGGTTTCATACCAGATGCAAAAAGCTGGTCCCAACAATTAAACTAGGAAAGAGTTCCCTGTCTTGCAGGAAGCAGATGATACTTCAATGAAAACTGCCTTCTGAATTCTTACCCTCTACAAAGACCAAATACCCACCATTCAGCCCTTCATGACACGGCAGTCATTATTTGTGATTGTGAATGAAGGGATCACAGCAATCTGTTGGCTTAACTACTGTACGTCAGAGTGTCTCTGAACCATTTCCCTAGGGGCTGGTGGCACTCAAGTCTTGGGCGTAACTGTATTTTTCACCATTTCCATCTGAGTTTTGCCACCCTGGGATTCTGCTCTCTATTTTTTCTCTTAAGGAAGATCAAACATAACAGTTTTTCTTTCTGTGTTGTTCTGATTAGAGTTGTAATAAGTGCAACACACCTTTTAAAGATAACGACACTAAACATCACTGCCGGGCCTGTGGAGAGGGCTTCTGTGATGGCTGTTCTTCCAAGACCCGTCCAGTGCCTGAGCGAGGCTGGGGACCAGCACCAGTGCGCGTGTGTGACAACTGCTATGAAAACAGGGGCATCCAGTTAGGTAATTTTGATTGTGACAGAATTATCCTTGGGCAATAGTCTGAAGTCTTTGTCCCTGGTTTCTGGATCACAACGATTCCCATTGGGTGTAAATAGTGTTGTTCACATTGGGCTTTGGCACAGAGTTGTTAGTAGGAAAGCTTGAGCTCAATGTCTTTTGGCAGGAAGATGACCTTTGTAACGAACCACCCAATATCTGACCCCCTGACAGAATTATTTTCTACTTGGGTCTTTACTTTGTTTTTCTGGCACCTGCTGATGCTGTGAAGCTAGCATCAGAGCAGGGATGCTGCTGTTTCAGCAGGCTGTGTATTTTGTATTTATTAATGAAATGAATGTGAATACTCTGCCACCCAGGACTGGGCACGTGGGAGATAAAGGCTGAGGAGAGGCTTCAAGCTGCCTTTTGGGTTTGCTGCTGGTTTTTGTTAACGTAAATTAACTGAAACTTGGAAGAAATTGTGCTGGACTGAAGTGTTGAGCCCTTTACCTTTGTGTCTTTCAGATGTGGCTGAGCTGCCTTCGGATGAGGAAGGGGGGACGCTTATTGCCAGGAAGGTGGGGGAAGCTGTGCAGAACACTCTTGGAGCAGTGGTAACAGCCATGGACATTCCCTTAGGTGAGCTCGTTTCTTTCCTGATGCTTTTTTTTTTTTTTTTTGTCCCCCCTAAAGGCATTTGTTTTCACAGAGCAAAACTTCTGATTAAACTTCAAGAGTTTGTGTGACAGGCTAGCACATCTGCTATGATACCACTGTTGGTTGAGAGTTCTACAGCCCCCTGCACCCCTCTCGGCTGATGGTTTTCAGCACATTTTCTGCAGTTCATACCTCCTCTTTTCTTCCTGTTGTGCAAATATGTGTGCCCCAAGCTGTGAGTAGTTCAAGCTCCCCTCATGCCTCACTGCAGTGACCTGCCAGCTGGAATTCCCTAAAGACCAGGCAATTAGGAAGCATTCTATCAGGTTTGGTTTTCTTCCAGAGATGCTGAGTGCCTTTTAAGAGTGTTCATCGATACTGCTGGCACTTGGCACTTCGGCAAGGGAGGGCTGAGAATCTGCAGCTGTCCAGGTTGGTAGTGATGGGAAAGTAATCAGTAATGTGATTTTTCAATGGTGAGCTCAGTACAATGAGTGTTCGCTGGTCTTTTATGTGCTGGGTAGCAGTTCAGGTATGTCAGCAAATGACTTTGCATTTGAATCTTCTGTTGTTGGACCTGACTTGCTACTCATTGTGCAGCTCCTCATTCCACTGCTTTGCCTAGAGCATGTCCTGCTGTCACCCTTGTGGGTGTTTGTTGTCTGACTCAATGAAAGGCAGAATAAATCCCTGTCTCAGTTCAGGCAGTACGTATGTTTCTGAGTGTTTGGTTTGGTGATGGTGATTTTTTTGGGTGCAGCTGAAACTGAAGGTAAGGAAAAGCAAGTGTCTCAACCTCTGAAAGAGTCAGAGTAAGGGAAGATGCCACTGTGTAAGAAGAAACAGTCTTTGAAGAGAGGCAGAATATGGGA
This sequence comes from Coracias cyanogaster, assembly GCA_033124195.1. Classification (NCBI taxonomy): domain Eukaryota; kingdom Metazoa; phylum Chordata; class Aves; order Coraciiformes; family Coraciidae; genus Coracias; species Coracias cyanogaster. The sequence goes on along the minus strand of JAVSBS010022717.1, from coordinate 23,718 downwards.
GAATGGCAGCATATCCTAGATGGCTTCCCATTGCACTGAACTGTTCTGTCAGTAGGTCGCCTTCCCCTAAATGGCAGTGGTACAACTTGCAGTGTGTGAGTACTTCCACTGGAGTATGTTCTTGACATGCTCATGCTCACGGATTATTTTCCTCTCCCTCTTTCTCATCCCCCCACCTCCCTTCCTCCACAGGTCTGGTCAAAGATGCTGCCCGACCTGCATACTGGGTACCAGACCATGAAATCCTGCACTGCCACAACTGCCGGAAGGAATTCAGCATCAAACTCTCCAAACACCACTGTCGGGCCTGTGGCCAGGGATTCTGTGACGAATGCTCACATGACCGCAGAGCGGTCCCCTCTCGTGGATGGGATCACCCAGTCCGAGTTTGCTTTAACTGCAATAAAAAGCCTGGTGACCTTTAACCCCAGGCTCTTCTCCACATCTTTGCAATTCCTTATGTTCTCAGGGTTACAAATGAAAATATCTGGTCTCCCTTTCACCTCCTAACCTGTTGCAGCCAGAGTGCATGTTTCCAGTTTCTGGCCTCCTCTCGTGTTATATCCATCTTGGAACGCTGGGAATGAGCTTACATTCAGCCTCTAGGTTTTAATTTCAAATTAGCTGGGGAAGGGAGGGAGCTCCCTTGTAAATGAGCAAACCAAAATCCAGTGTATTTTATTCCAATTTTAAAAAAATTATATATCTATATATATCTATCTATGTATAATTTAGTATATTAAGAATACGGTTGGCTAATGAAGCTTTGAGTATTCCTAGTTCAAATGGTGGATGGTGTTGTTCCTTACTATATCGGATCAGAATTACGGCCTTCCGATTCTTCTTTTGGAATGTCTTGCTGATCACAATGTCCTCCTGCGAGGAAGGTTTGGACTCTGTGCTGCCCGGAAATCTCCATTGTTGATGACTGAATTACACCTGGTCATTCAACCAACCCTACATCTGGAGGTGCTCTACTTCTGGCCATGGAAGATTAAATTGGATTCTTTAGCAAGTTTGTCTGGACTGTGATATGAGCAGTGGTCTTGCAGTGCAAGAAGTATCAAGCTGAAATAGACCTCCTGGTAGAGAGAGACCAGTGGAGCTCTGGAAGGTAAAGCAAATCCTATGTCACAAGGCAAAGCTTTCTGATTTTTGTCACTTCAACTTCAATACCAGATCACATGGTAGCAGGGTCTTGCTCTCCCTGACAATGTTCTCACGTACTCAGGTTTTCTTCAAGTTTCTCTGCCAGCTTGTTGCAGTTAAAAGTTTTGTCTGGAGCAGAACAAGAGAACAAGTTGTGTATGCAATTCTGAAATATGAGGTTTGAGTTGTTTGGGTTGTGATGACTTTTCTTTTCCCCCACTTTTTAAGTGATCCCGGAGTCTCTGGAGCCTCTGTGTTCTTGGACGTGGGTGCATAGAAACTGCACAGATTTCATGTGTCTTTTTTTCTAATAATATGAACTTACAAATCCACCTGGAAAATGGGAACCTTTCTTCTTTGCTCCTAGCAGCTGGCACTCACTGGACTTCATCCTTTTATTAAAGGACTGCAATGAATTTACTGATTTTATTATCAAAAGCACCACTTAACCTAACTAATACTGTCCTATACTGTGGATTTGTGGTTCCAGTTATAAGAAGTAAGAGACCATTGTGGATTAAACTGCCTAAAATTCTCCCTTCTTGTCTTACATAGACAAGAATTCTTCTACCACGTGAGAGCTGTCTCCTCTTGGAGTGGCTGGAGTGTGTTGCGATGTCCTGGAACTGTGGTATTTTTTTCCCTGGCTTATTAAATGTGGTCTTGTGTAGATGAGTGCCCAACACCCTGTTTTAGGACCGTATTATTAAATTAACTGCTATAAAAGACTTTATCTGCCGATCGAGCGTACTGACTTTTTCCTTGTAACAAGCGGTTCTCACTTTGTCTCAGAAAGAACATACTCTCAAAGTGATTGCCCCTCGCAACTACATCCAGCCTACACACGGAAGTAGACTTAGAAGATGTTCTGGGACACCTTCGGTACTGGCCAAGCGCACTGGGGATTGTCTGGTGTTTTGTAAGCAAAGTCTGCCATAAACTGACAGTTGCCCAAGGGAGGGCACGAGTAGGTAGAAATCCTCTCTGAAAAGACATTCTGCACATCCAGCAAGTATGCTTCAAAGTATTTTTATTTTTTTAATGGGTGAGCGCTGTGTTCTTGGTTTGTAGGCTGTGCCCTGTGTGCTGTTGATGCATGTAGCTTTACTACCATGTTAATGCACAAACAGAAACCAGCCATGACATTCCTTGTATAAAATCTTTGGCATCTGTTTCAACAAATTGTCTGATCATTTTTTTTTTCTTTCTTTCTCACAGCCAGAATTACTAGTCACAGAGAAAATATTACCTAAACGTTTTTGGTATATATGTGATTTTAGTAACTTAGCAACCTGTCAACACACGGAGTCTGCTCTGGGTGGATTTTCCTGGAGCTGAATCTTTTTATGCTGTTGCCCAAGAAAGCAAAACCTTATGTGGTGCTTAAACTGCAGCAGGCTTGATGTTACTCTTACTGGACAATGCTGAGCAGATTTGGGTGGTTGTTTTCCAAAATGAAAAAAATATCTGTAAGGTTTAAGTTCACTGCTGTTTTCTGTACACAAGAGCTTTTATTTTTCTGATAGTATTGGGTGCTGTAAGTACACAGAGTATAGAATATTGTTAAATGGGTAGTTATTGAAGGGGGATAGATGTGTATTTTAGCAGCACCCAATAATATTTGGCGTTAACATGTTAGGATTTGGTAAACAAAGGGGCTCTAATGATGTCTGTGGACAGAAAGCTCGACAGGAAATGTAAATGGAGGAAATAAATCCTGAAAAAAATCACTGAAGCAAGTAACATGGGAGCATCTTGTGCTTGGGGTGGAACTGTCAGCCTGCGGACAAAGCTTATTCCTAGCAGCAGAAACCTGTGAGAGTTTAATTCCTAAACTTTTAAGGGAGATGCTTCGCATGCAGAGGTATTGGTAGCACCTAACCAGAGTGAGTCTTTGCAGAACCTGTCAGCAGGTAACAGCAGCCTCGCTGGAGCTCTGCAAAAGCCCAAACTGATTCATAATGGCAGCATGAGACAGGTCTGACACTAATGCAACCCCTGTGCAAAAAAGTCTCGTTTATTTACAGGGGCAGGGATGGGAGGGGGCTCCTTCCCAGGGTATTGCCAGAAGGTCACTCGGTGTGATTCATTACTTACTGTGAAATTTCAGGTGGTCACGGTGATAGTGTGTCCTTTGGACCAACTGAAGTTCACTGTAATGGTCATATGTCAGTAGTTAAAATCAGCGCACTGTCGTGGTAAGATTAATTCAGTCGGTCTGACACATAGCACGATAAAAGCATGCTCTGAGTTACAGAATGAAGTTGACTGATGTAAATCTCGTGCCAGAAAAATTACGTCAGGTTGCTTATTATAAGGCAGGTGCAGCCTCTGCACCTCTTCTGATTAGGAAACACTGTGAAAAACATCAAGTAAAATAAGAACCATGTGAATTGACTGAGGTGCAAAAATGTGCCACAGTGAAAAACTAATTCCTCACCCCAAGCACCACAAAATGAGCCTACATTTGTAGAGGGAAAAACGTCTGATACGATTGCTCTGTTCTGATGGATTTATTTCCATTGTGGGTAACTGTGCCAATTCAGCATAAAGATTTATCATCAAATAGGTGATGCAGGTTTTCCTCTCTCTGTGACGCGGATACACGTGAGCTTCATGTGGATGTGCACGCTTTTAGTTGGACTCCCTACCTAAAACCTCTAGGCCAGTGTGGCTTGAATATACACCAGGTGCACGTTGTACCTGAGGCTCGCAGCTAGAGAGATGGGTGGTGGAACAGCACGGCCGTAACCTGTAGGTATTGTCAGAGTAGCAGTGGACTGTAAGGTGTAGCTACTTGCACAAGAAAAACTGCTTTGTCTTTCACTTCCCCACCTCCCTGTTGGTTTTCCTGCTCATTCATCCTGCCTGGTTCCTCACAGGTGAAATTGCACTCGCTGAAGTTGGCTGAGGTATCTTGTATCTTCCTGAATGTGGCATTTCTGGATTGGACCTTTGGTTGTGTTCTGGAAAACAGGACAGCCCTCGATAGCTTTTGATGTCAGCCAGAGTCTGCTGAAATAAACATCATGGTGATGTTAGAACTGCCTTGCATTTAAGCTAGGTGTCTGTCTATGGTGTCTGCGCTGAGATGTTCACACATGCCCTTGTTGCTTTGGGTAGCCTGGGCTTTAACATTGCAGGACTCTGGCTTCCTACCTGGTCATACGGACTTTGCTCTTCTTCTCGCTTCCAGCATGACCAGCCTCATGAGGTTTAAGTACTACTATCACACTCTTATTTTGCAGCCTCTCATTTCCACGTTTCATTGTCAACTGATGTTGTCAGTGGCTGTAACTCCACATATTGTGGCATTGTCTTTGCATTTGGTGTATTGCTGATGGCTGTAATACAATTTGGCACTAACAGATACGTCTTTGCCTGCCAGTAACTTGAGAACAGAGTGTGATTTGGACAGGCAATACAACTGTCTGGTTTTTGTCATCTGCGTCCCATCCCCACCCCCTGCTTTAGCTGAGCACTTTCTTGGTAAAGTGATGTTGACATGTATATTCCGTCAGTCACAGGACAGAGCATGTCACAAAATGTTTTTGTTCATAGTATGGGCACATCAACAATGAAATCAGGGCAGTGCCATAATAAATAGAAATGTACTATGAGGGCTTTCAAAATCAACACCGTGATGTGACAAAGACAAAGCTGAACTGGAATGGCAGCTAGTCAGTCATCTTGAGCCAAAATTAAAGTACAATCAGCTATTTAGCTTCATTTTTATTGGCCGTAACTCAAGTGAAAAATAACGGAATGGAGATGTAAGTTTTATATATATGCATAGGTTCTTTTATAGGAAATGTCTCAATTGTGGCATTACAGAAATTCTAGCATCAGGAATGCCTGGAGACTTTAAAACGCTGATTTCTGACACTTTGAAAAGCTGGCTAAAACTTTCTGGTTTTGCTTAAAAAGCAGCTTTACAGCAGCACTGGAGAGCCGCAGTAGCGTACGTATGGCAGTGGTCAGATGAGGGCTTGTCAGGAAGGCATCAAAAGCCTCCCCAGCTACCATGATATTCATAGAACTGCAGATAGGAAAGGAGTTGTTTGAACCAGAAAAGGCAGGTGTCGTGATTATATTTTCAGACGTTACCTAAAACACTTTATGAACTTTGTGCCTTGCCTCCCATTTTTGAAACATGAAACTGACTCGTAAAGTGCTTTAAACACTTGGGTCAAGCATCATTCAACCCCTCTCTCTAGGACCCCTCTCTAGAAAGTCCTTTGGGTGGGTATTGACTGCTTGATTCAGCTCGTGGTGTATGTCAGCAGCCACCAGCAACGGAAGGTTTGGGACCAAAGCTGAATTGTCTACTGCCAGATTATAACGTTCCTGAAAGAAGCTACTGTAAAGGGACATCTCGAGACTATGGAGGCATTCAGATATGAATTTGCATTTCTTCACCATGAATGCTTAATTTTCTAGTACTGTTAGAACAGGTCCCTATTAAGCTCAAAAATACAAAAATGCCAGAGTGAAATTGTGCCTAGTAAATGGATTTTTTTTTTTTTAACCTCTCAGTTTCAGTATTCATCAGGTTAATAGATGAGGAATAACCATGAAACCAAGTACTGCAATACATCATGGCCAGCAGATAACCCCCCCAGCACCACAGAAGGCCCAGAAGCAAATCTCTTCTCTGCTTTAGATACTTCAAGTTAAAACTGTGTAAGTTTAAGTTTCTACCTTATATGTTTAAGAACCTTATGTGACCTAAAGGGGTTTAGAGGGAAACTGTGGGGTGAGAGATGGCTGATAGACACGGGGTGTATGGAACAGAGCACGGATGAGACTCTGTGGCTCTGAAGCACTCCTGTTAATGGGGGAGACTGACAGTTGGGCTGGTGAGGAGAGCCTGGTGGTCTCCACTGAACAAAAGGGACCAAAGAACTGGTGTCTGCAGGACGAGGGATGCTGCAACCTGTCTTGGAGTGCGCGTTTGACCTTTCTGAAGTTTCCTGCTAGTTCAGTACTTGCGGAGAAGCTGAGGCAAAGAGATGTGGTGTTTGCGTACTGTAACAGAGGGGAAGGCTGTCGCAGTTCCTTACTTTTTAATCTGCGGTAAAGCTCTGCTTGTTGCTGCATGATGAAATAGTTGATTTAATAAGCTTTAGCTGCTGGCTGCTTGCTGTCTGTCACTGAAGCCAAACTGCCGCCTTCTTGCCCTGCTTCCCCTCTCCTTTTGCACTGCTCTGGCAGGCTTCATTAGAAGCGTTGGCTGCAAAAGCACTAGCTGGGTGAATGGGATTGCAGGGACATGTGTGTGCGTTTGGCTCCTGGAAACAACAAAAAGCAAATGAGTATCTTTTGTTTTACGAGTAGTGCTTAAAAGGGAACAAAGGAGTGAAAGTATCTTCAGTTATGTAAGGTGCCTTTCTGCCACCATTCCTAGTCTACGTTTCCCACGGTAACCGGACACAATTGTTGCAAGGTCTTGTTCTTACAGAATAGGCATTGCTGGAGCTGAGAGCACTGGAAAGATTTTAAATGCTCATTTAAATTTTGGAATTCTAACTGAAGGGGATTTCATGGTCCCTGTGGTTTGCTACCTGCAAGTGTTTGAACCACACACATTTACGAGCAAGAATATCAATATAAAGTACGTTCCGGCTCAACTCTGAGCTGATTATCAGAGGTAACGTTAGGAGTTGGCAGTGTGATGGGGTTTGCTATATTCTTATTTCCTGAACAGATCCTGAGCTGCAGTATGCATCATGAACCAAGCCAAGGTGAACGCTTTTGAAAGTTGTGCTGCGTGCATTAATCACTGTGCATGCAACAGAAAATGTCCCAAATCAACATAACTAATCAAGACAAATTGCAGAGTACTTTTCCCAGTTGAAAAGCAAGGCAGGAATCAGGTCTCATGGCTATCCAAGGGTAACAGAGGGAATGGGAAGAGCTTGCAAAACCTACGTACCATCTGAGGAGAAGAGGGTCTTGTAAACAGGGTCTGTAGAAAGAAGGGGCAGCACAGCATATGCTGTGGGCAGCGTTCACTCTGCTTTGTGCGAGAAAGAAGGCTCTGCAGAGGAACGCTAAAGCCAGATGTATCAGGGGAGCCAGAGTTGTAAGGAATTCACAGCTCAACCGGCCTGCATTGAAACGGGAGCTGGCTGTTAATGGATACAAGATTTGGGGGTTTTGAATGTATACTCAGGGAAGAGACCATTTTGAATATCTGCTGAGGTTCACCTCTACTACCCTTGCAACAGCTATTTAATTCAGGATATATTTGCACTGTAAAGTTCTTACACTGCTCCCCAGAGGAAAGTTTTCCTGCTCTGTTGTCTTCTATAGAAATTAATGGGTAAAAGAAGTACAAAGAAAGGAAAGGAGATCACCACACCTAGCACTGGAGTGGGGTGAGCAGTAAGAGCTGCTGAGAAGAGACAGTTTCCTAGAACAGCATGTTCAGAGGAAAGGAGAAATGCGTGTAGAGCCCTGCAGGACAGAGGATGTTTGGTAGGGCCACCACCCTCCCAGGTACCTGTATCTGAATAATTTCCTCTTATCCAAAGTCACTTGAAAAGTGGAAGGAAAGAGGAGTGCGTTGGAAACAAAACCCCATAGGATATGCTCAGCTTTGCCCTAGGCTTGTGAGGGAATCTCCCTCTGTTGGGCAGGGCACTTGTGATGCTTCCTTTTGGAAGTGTGGTCCTTGAACTCAGGCCACCAGCAGGGGCAAATTAGCTACAAGACCAAGTCCTCAATGAGTACTTAGAGAGCTCGTGCCACAACCTTGATTGCCTCATCCCTGTTAACAGGGCTGTGTGCATGCTGCAGCGCTGGGAAAAAATAATAATTTGGTTTGACAACCCACTGAACTGCAAACACTGCTCAGTTACCGCCTGAGAACTTTCCCTGCACTTGCACCTCTCCTTTGGGCCGTGGCTCTACAACAGCTCTTCAGTGTACCTAGTTAGCCCTGCCCATCTCCTGCCTCTGCCTATACCTGGAGAGCAGATTCTCTGCTGGAAAAATGTGTTTCTGCCACTTGCTGCCTTCCGTGCCCTGCTGAGCAGACCAGGCGGGTTCCAGAGACAGTGCTACAGGCCCAGGAGAACACCTGGCAAAGCCAGGAAGGGCCTGGGAAAACAAGTTCCTCATGCTTGCTCAGAAGATACGGTAGAGCAAAGGGAGCAAAGGGCCAGGAGACAGGTACTAGCCCTGTTTCCTTTGATTCCTGGAATGCAGTTTAGTGCAGCAGAACAGCTTGGGTGGGGACTGGCAAGCCCCTTCCTTCCCAGGGGGCTCAGCACTGTGCACCCCTCTGCAACAAAGATCTCAGGTGCGAGTGCCGTGCTGGGTGCTCCCAACTCCAGGCTGCACCGCCAGGCACCAGCAACACCTGTCTTTGTGCGCATGTGCAGCCTGTACATGATTTCAGGGGGTGCGTGGAAGGTAAACACCCGGCCTCCTCAGGCGCGCTCAGCTGGACACAGTCCCCATCCTAGCATGCTGTGTGGCAGAAGCTGTTTGGATGTTCAGCTGCTGGCAGGGCCCCATGGGAAGCGGCAAGTCTGGTGACACAGTTGTACACCTGAATGCTCAGAGGGGATCCCAGGATGGAAAGGCAGGTCCTACATTCCTTTTCTAAGAGTTCTGGAAAACTCAAGTGCAGCATGTCTTTCTTGTGAAGCCCAGCAGTAGCTCCATCTAGTTGACAAGGGCCTTTACCCGCTGTAGGCTCCTGATCTTGTCAGTGCTCCCTGCATATACTAGCTGCAGGATGGTCTTGCCCAACCACAACTGGTTACCAGGAAGAATGTGGAAGTAATGGGGCTCCAAGGGATGATAATTGTTCTCAAATCCCGTGTCACCCCATTACTGTGAGCTGGTGCCTCAACTTTGCAGCTGAGGGCCCAGTTGTACCTCTGCATGCAAAAGCCCTGACTCTGCCAGGTGATCTCATATCCCAGAGAGGACAGTCTGTCCCGACAGGGCTTGTCTTCTGCTACAGCCGCAGGAGCAAGCCTGCCATTCCAGACTGCTGACCAACCTCCTGGCCAGGGGTGCAGACTGCGTTAGGAAACACTGTGCTAAACGAGCAGGGACATTCAGCCTGGTTCCTGGACCAGGGAAGCGGCTTTGTTCTACAGATGCTGCCTTTTAAAGGGACTGGTGGCAGTGCAGGGGCAAGCTACTATCATCTGAAAAGGACAAAGCTTAGCATGGCCCAGCTCAACGGACGGATAGTGTGAGTGGGGAAATGGCCGCTCCTTGGACTGCTTCCAGTCACAGATGTAGAGACAGCTGATGTGGGGACCCAGACCAAAGCTACTTCAAACAAAGCCCCAGGACACCTTTAGCGTCAGCTTTTCTTTGCTCATCCATGCTGTGGCACCAGCCCACTTGCTCACATAGATGTGGTAGGGGTAAGTAGTAGCCAAGTAGGGGTATGACCAAACTGGGATGAAGCTAGAGCAGCCCTTTAGCAGCAAATCCAGCTAGCACGAGACCGGCCCTTACTGAACATGACGAGCTTTCCAAAGCTTAGAGCTAGATTTCAAAAAGAGGCTGAATATTGCCTAAGAATTTAAGTCAGCATTCAGCTTTTATTTGCAAGATGTCTGAGATGTATGCAGCAAGATCTGCAGAACCTGCTGAAGGAGGGTCAGGATTTCATGGGTAAAGCAGATGCAACAGCAGCACGTATTGACCCAGCAGCATGGTGACTGGTGCAAAAATTTCCAAGTCATGTATGGGCTGGCAGCTTTGTAGACCAAGTCTGAGGAGAATATTGTGTCAGTTATAGGAGAAGTGGTAGAGATCCTGTTTGACAGCCATGAGTAAGCCAGGAACTCCTCGGCTACCCCCAAGTCTTGAAGAAAACACCACACTAGGAATAGCATCTTTGGAGGATGGGTAGGGAGAAGGGATGGTTCTAAGCAGATGGGCGTCTTGGAGACTCCAAATTCTGGTGTAGCAATCCTGACCAACTGGAAAGAAAGGACACCCAAATTCAACATTTCAGACCAAGTACTTTACACAGCTATGCAAGATTATCATCACAGAAATAGAAGGTCTATGAGGAGGAAGTCCCGACCATTTCTACACATGCTAGAGGCAAAGTGCTTATCCATACCTTATGAAACAAAAACTCTATACTAACTACTGCAAACGTGGGAAAAATGTGCATTTCCTATTAGGCAATAAAAGGGATGATAAATCAGTATTTAGGTCCTAAGCCAAAAAAGGGGAGAAAAATTGATAAACTGTCAGGTTAACAAGAATTCTTCTCATTATTCTGTCAGTTATTGACAAATCCAGGGAGAGGAGATCACTACGCTTACAGTGACATTGTGAAACTTGGCTATACTACAAGGATTTAGGGGGTTTGCTTCATTTATTATCTTTCCTCCCCCACCCCAAATAAAATAAATAATAATAAACCCCCCCCACAACCTCGGGCTGTAGTCAGTACATTCAAGGTGAACCTGAGGGGTACAGACATCTTACAAGCAGTTACGCTTAGAAGCCAACACTTCAGTCCCCACCACACTACCCACTTAAGCGCCGAACAACCATACACACGGTCTTTAGTCTCCATATAAAGTTATCACCAAGTCTCTCATTTATACGTAGTTTCCCTTGATTTCAAAATCAAGTGTTTCCTTCTCTACTCTCTCAACACACTGTAGAAAGGATAACAGGACTTGTGCAGGACACAGCAGATAAAGTCTTTATTGCTGCACAGGAGTGATTGCAGTAGGTGTGCATCCACATTCAACATTACTTAATTTTCATACAGTATGTCTAAGACTGAATTTCTTCTGAATTTTAAAGAATTAACAGCTTTAGCTGTAGCTAAGAAACACTCCGTAGGCATAAGAAAATCAGTGCTATTGCACTCTGCAGGTAGAGGGGGAAAAAAGCCAACTGACCTGCAGTAAGAAGTCCTTCCTCTTCATTGACATGCACGGGGAGAATGGCGTATTCGTTGTGATGACCTTTGTACTGCTTCACACACTTTGCTGTTCTCAGGTCCCACAGTTTGATCTGCAAGGTGAAGCAGTTGTTTGAAAGAGGATATGTTAAGAAAGCAGAGAGCACTTGATGGTTGAGAAATAAGTGGACCTGGAAGAGGACCCACATGGAACTACCACCCAGTTCCGTACTACCCCTCATAGAGCAGGCATCTGCCCTCAGGACAGGGATAGGACCTGTCAATGCCCAGATACTAAAAGGAACACAACATCCTGAACGCAGCAAGTCTGTACCTTTCCAGCCATATCTGCTGCCATAAGAGAATGTTCAGCCTGAAGAAGGCGGATTGATGTAACTGCTGAGTAATGGAAGAGACGAATTGCTTTCCAGCTCTGGCCCTTTCGGTTGCGTTGGCGCACATCGATGCTGAAAATCTCACCCGAGCGACAGCCATTGTACAGCACGGGGGTCTGGAAGAATCCAGGAGAAAGAAGTCTGCTATGCAACATCTGAAAGGATCTTACGAGTTGGACAGAACCTACATCAAGCTTTTGAGCTCTCTGGTACAGTTGTCAAGTTATTTCATTAACACAGGCATTAAGAAACAGGATTTTTATTACACGCTGCAACATTTTGCA